>JAJKFJ010002468.1:0-16977 GCA_027382625.1 Tetmemena sp. SeJ-2015
CCCAAAAACTAAACTTCAACCCAAAAAGGCCTTGGGCCCAACCCCCCCCCCCACCCAATTGAAAATCTAATAAGGAAGTGCAAAAATTGAAAAGAAAAAATAAGACTTCTAAAAACCCCAAACTGAAACTTAAAAACCCCCGAAAACCCTTCGGCCCAACCCCCAACCCCCCCCCCAATTGCAATCTAAAAAGGAGAAGTGCAAAAATTTGAGAAGCAAAAAAAATTCTAAAAAACCCAAAACTAACTTAAAACCCCCAAAAAGGCCTTGGGCCCCAAACCCCAACCCCCACCCCCAATTGCAATCTATAAGGAGAAGTGCACAAAAATTGGAAAGCAAAAATAAGACTTCTAAAACCCAAACTGAAACTTCAAAACCCCAAAAAGGCCTTCAAGCCCCTTATTATCAATATTTTTTTCTCGCTTCGCGATCTTTTCTGCCTACGGTGGTTTCCCCCAGACGCAGAAACAAGTCATCCCCCTTCCGTTCTATTTTATTTAGTTATGGATGCTTTTTATTATTTTCTTTCTAATTTCTTTCTCTATTTTATACCATAGAAAAAATACATATTTAAATTGAAAGTACAAATACTGACGTAGCTTATCAATTTTTTATAATGAATTAAATGTTAAAATACAGCATAAATTTCTATTTTGCACCATAATTATCGAAATGTAGAAATAATAATGACTATTGTCATTTTAAACGTTGTAAAAGTCTCAAATTAATTAACCGACGATATTGGCTCATTTGTTATTATTTAATGTATTTAAAGTAGAGATTTCGATTAATAATGTCGATTCAAATGTGTTAAAGACTTTAATTCTTTAGTTTCGCAATAAAGAAACTTGTTTTCAATGAAATATTTTAAATGTAAAAGTCTTTCGTAATGTTATAAATTAAAATTGTTCTTAAAAATCTAAAATGTATAAAAGTACGATATGTTTCAGATCGTTTTGCAATGAAATTTTTGAAATGTGAAAATCTTCAGAAATATTGTCAGCTTAAATGTATGAAAAAAATCAAAATTTGTAAAGTATCGATTTAGGTTAGTTTTGTTTTCACTAAAATGATTGAAATGTAAAATCTTGATAAACTTTGTCAATTAAATGAGGGTAAAAGTCTTATATGTGTTAATCGACATTATGAGTTCAATTTGATTGAATCGAAATGTTGACAAAGTATATAAATCTTATCACTTTTAATGTGTAAAAAGTGTAAAATTACAAAATTAGCACAGTTTGTAGACATAGAAAGTTTTAAAAGTACAAACACTGAGAATTCTTTTCATTTTAAATGTGTGCGAAGTAAAAAATGTGTTAAACTTCAAAATAAATCAGTTTATTTAAAGTAAAATGTTTGAAATGAAGAAATAGTGATAACTCTTTCTAATTTAAATGTGTTAAATGTAAAAAATGCTTGAAAATGCGATATAGGTTCAATTTGTATGCAATGAAATGCTTGAAAAGCTGAAATCTTTATTAGTCTTGTCAATTTAATTGTGTTAAAAGTATCGAATGAATGAAATTACAATATTGCCTCATTTGTCAACAATTAATGGTTTAAAAGTGGAGATTTTGAAGAATTTTGTCAATTCAAATGTGTGAAAGACTTAAATTTTTTAAGTTTTCAATAAGGACTGCTTGTTTTCAATGAAATAGGTTAAATGTAAAAGTATATCTAAATGTTATAAATTTAATTGTTCTTAAAAATCTAAAATGTTTAAAAGAACGATATAATTTTAGTTTGTTTTCCAATGAAATGTTTGTTATGTAAAAATCTTGACAAACTTTGTCAATTAAATGTTCGTATATGTCTAAAATGTATTAATTGGCGAAATGAATACTGTTTCATTGCATCGAAATGTTTGAAAAGTAGAAAACCTGATAAATCTTATCTCTTTAAATGTGTAAAAAGTATTAATAACGAAATTAGCACAGTTTGTTAACATAGAAAGTTTGAAAAGTACAAACACTGAGAATTCTTGTCATTTTAAATGTGTTCGAAGTTAAAATGTGTTAAATTTCAAAATAAAGACAGTTTGTTTGCAGTGAAATGTCTTAAATGAAGAAATAGTTATAAATCTTTCCAATTTAAATGTGTGAAAAGTCAAAAAAGCTTGAAAAGACCATATAGATTCAATTTGTATGCAATGAATTGCTTGAAAATTAGAAATCTTTATAAATCTTGTCAATTTAAATGTGTTAAAAGTAAAAAATGTCTTATCAGAATATATAAGTTCTGAATTTTTGCAATGATATGTGTGAAACCAATTAAAATCTATATGATTGTGTCAATTAATGTGTAAAAAGTATATACTGTCTAAAAGACGATATAGGTTAAGAATTTTTGCACTGAAATGTTTGAAATGTAGAAACCTTGATAAATCTAATCAATTTATTTTGTACGAAAAGCAAAAAAGATTTTATAAGACGAAATAAGTATAATTTGTTAGCACTGAAATGTTTGAATATAAAAACGTGATAAATATTTAAAATGAAAATGTGAAAAGTAAAAAATGTTTTAAATTTATAAATAAGTGCAATTCTTTTGCACTAAAATGTTTGAAAGAATAAATCTTGATAAACTCTGTCAATTTAAATGTGTGAAAAATAAAAATAAGTTAAATTACGAAATAAGTACAGTAATTTTGAACTTAAACGTTTGAAAAGCGGAAATCTTAATAAATATAGTCGATTTAAATGTGTGAGTAGTTATAAATGTTTTAAGTGCGATATAAACACAGTTTGTTTGAACTGAAATGATTAAAATTTTAAATCGTGATAATTTTATTGATTTAAATGAGTGAAAAGTCTTAAATTAGTAAAATGACTCAATAAGTCCTGCTTGTTTGCGCTGAAAGTATTAATAGAAATCTTAATAAATCTTGTCAATTTATATGGGTGAATCAAAAATTGTTTAAAACGACGAAATAAATACAGTTAGTTTGCATTGAAATGTTTGGAGTTAATAAATTATCATAAAACTTGCCTGTGAAAGACAATATAAGTATACTCAGTCTGCACTTAAATGCTTAAAATGTATACAGAGTGATTAATATTGTCAATTTTAATGTGTGTAAAGTCAAAAATGTGTTAAATTTCGAAATATAGAGAGTCTGTTGGCACTAAAATTATTGAAAGTAAAATATAAATAATTTTTGTCAATTTGTTTGTATGAAAAGTCAAAAAGGTTTAAAAAACGATATGTCCCTTAATTTTTTTTCGCTGAAATGTTTCGTGTAGAAATTGTAAAAAAATTTATCAATTAAATGTTGTTAGTTAATTGAGTAAAATGCCAAAGAAGTACAATATTTGCACAATAATTCTATTGTAGAAATCTTAAAAAATTTTTGCCTATTTAATGTTTTTAAATTATTATAGCTGAGAATTTAAAAAAAAGAAAATTTAAAATTAATTTTTTAAATTAAAATGGCTAATCGTGCAGAAGTGTCAATTTAAATAAAAATTTAGACCATTCGATTCAGCATAAATTTTAAGAACTTTTCATCCTTGCAACTTTTGTGTGGGAGCGCTCTGTACAGAGTTATAAGCGACACAAGTTCAGATGAAGATGACGATGGGGATGAAGAGGAGTGCGCACATCATATCTCACTGCTGAGAGGTGCTACGAAGATAATTAAAGAAGAAACAAATATTACTTTTTGATTCTCTATCGAACAAGCTGCAGATGAGAGGGTGAATCTGTGATTTTAACTGACACGAAGTTGCAACTCTCCATTTATTATTTTAACCAATCCCCGATTTTAATTAAAATTCCTACTATAATTGTGTAAAAAGGCGAGTGAAGTACAGTTTATTTGCATTGATATGTTAAAAATGTAGAAATCTTTATGAATCTCTTCAATTTAAATGTATGAAAAGTATATAATTAATTAAATTTCGAAATATATAGAAGTTCTTTGCACTGAAATGTTTGGAAGAAGAAATCTTGATAAGTTGTCAGTTTAAATGAAAGTATTAAATGTTTAAAAATATTAATTGATCACAGTTTGTTTGCACTAGAATGATTGAAATATAGAAATCGTAATAATTTTATTAAATATAAATGTGTGATAAATAAAAATGAGTTAAAAGACGAATTATGTACAATTAGTTTACACTAAAATGTGTTAAATGTAGAAATCTTGAGAAATATTGTCAATTTTAATATGTGAAAAATAAAAACTGCATAAAATGATAAAATAAGATCAGTTATGTTTTCACTGAAATGTTTGAAAGGTAGATATATTGATAAATCTTGTTAATTTAAATGTGTGAAGAATTAAAGATATGTTAAATTTCCGAATATTTACACTTTGTTTGAGTTGAAATGTTTGAGAGATAAAAATCTTTAAAAAATTGACAATTTCAACGTGTGAAAATAAAATTTGTATTACATTATGAAAAAGGATCAGTCAGTTTCCAATAATTATTTGAAATGTAGAAATCTTTATGAATGTTGTTAATGTACATTTTTGAAAAGTAAAAAATGTATAAAAGAAGAAATAAAGAAAGTTTGTTTGTACTGAAATGTTTAAAAGTAGAAATCGTAATAATTTTTTTTCAGTTTAAATCTATGAAAAGTCAAAAATGAATAAAGATACGATATAATTACATTTTGTTTGCAATGGAATGTTTGAATGTAAAAATATTGATAACTTTTGACAATTTAATTGTGTGAATATGTAAAAATGCGTAAAATAAGAAGTAAGTATAATTTTTGCACTTAAATGTTTGAAAGAAGGAATCTTGTTAAATCTTGTCAATTTAGGGGTAAATAAAACAGTTATTGTAAGAAATTTTTTGAAATGTAAAATTTTATTATCTTCAATTTAAATGTTTTAAAAATAAAAATGGTTATGAATCTTGTTAATTTTAATGAGTGAAAAGTAAAATATGTGTTAATGACGAAATAAGAGCAGTTATTTTGCAATCAAATGTTTGAAATGCATAATTTATGATAAACATGGTTAATTTATTTGTGTGAAAGAGAAGATTATGTCAATTTACTACTAAATGGCAATTTGATTCACTGATATATTAGAAAGTAGCAACTGTTATAATATTATCTGTTTAATTGTATAAAAATAATATAAAAAGACGAAATAAGTACAGTTAGTTTGCTCTGAAATGTCTGAAAGAAGAAATCATGATAAATTGTCATTTTAATCGAGTAAATAGTATGAAATGTTTAAAAATAAGATTTTAGTACTCTTTGCTTACACTAAAATGTTTAAAAGTAGAAACTATTAAAAAATTTTCGTCTAAAAAGTAAAACAAGTATAAAAAGACAAATTAATTACAATTTGTTTGCAGAGAAATGTTTGAATTAATAAACTTTTATAATGCTATCAATTAAAATGTGTGAAAAATTTATAAATGAGTAAAAAAATAAAAGAAAAGGACAGTTTTTTGCATTGAAAAGTTTGAAAGTAGAAATCCTCATAAATCTTGTCAATTTAATGTTGGAAATGTAAAAAATGCGTAAAATGATGAAATAAGTTCAATTAGTTACATTAAAATGTTTGGAAATGATAAATTAGCATAAAATTCGCCACTGCAAATGTGTGAAAAGACAATATAAGGACACTCAGTCTGATCTTAAATGTTTAAAATGTATAAATCGTGATAGATATTGTAAATCTGAATGAGTTAAAAGTAAATATGTGCTAAATTTTGAAATAAAGAGAGTCTGTTTGAAGTGAAATTTTTTTAAAGTAGAAATTTTGCTAAATCTTGTGAATTTATTTGGATGAAATAAAAAATTCGTTAAAATGACGAAATAAGAATAGTTAGTTTGCGCTGAAATGTGTGAAAGTAGAAATCTTGATAAATCTTGTCAATTTAAGTTTGTGAACAAGTCTAAAATGTGTAGACAATATAAGGACAGTAAGTTTGCTTAAATTCGGAAATTTAATTTAAATAGTTAAATGATTTAATTGTTGTTCAATTGGAAGTTTTTGGGTTAAATTTTTGAAAGTGAAAATATTAAATTTTAATTATATTTTTGGTTAAAAAAGTTTAATGAAGTTTTTTGTTTTAAATTTTTGGAAAGAATAAAAATAATTTTATTTTATTTTAGTTTTATTAAAAAAAATTTAAAACTTTTTTGGAATAATATTAAAAAAATTTTTTAATTTTTTTAATTTAAAAAAAATAAATTAAAGGTTTTTTTTTTTGAAGTAAAAAAATAAATTCTATTTATTTTATTTTTTTGCTCGCCTCCCCTTCGGATCTTTGCTAAGGAGGCAATTATTCTTATAGTAAAATTGCATCATTATAATCTTTATGCAACATTTTTTATTTATAAATAATAATATTTTTAATTTAAAATTAATTAAAAAGTAAAAGGTAAATGAAATTTAATTTTTGATTTAATCGTAATAATTTATATATTTTTTTTTGAATTAATAATAATTTTAATTAAAATTTTGATTTGGGTTTGAGTCAGGGTTTGGGGTTTTACAAAATTCTTGGATTAAAGGGGTTTTGGGTTTCAGGGGTTTCGGGTGTTGTGGATGATATAAAAGTCTATCTTTTATATTTGTTTTTTTATATGATGAATTTTGCTATAGTCTGGTCAGGAGTCCAAAAATATTTTTTCAATGACCCATTTTGAGGGCGCTTTTTCGCGTTTCCAAGTCGAATGGAGCAACTTTTTTTCAACATCTGAAACTTTTTAGGATTTTTCAAAAATTTTCCCATGGTCTGGTCAGGAAAAAAATATTTTTTATAAGACCCCTTTTGAGGGGCCCTTTTTCGCGTTTTCCAAATCGAATGGACAACTTTTTTTAAATTAAACTTTTGGATTTTTTTTTCCCCCTTTGGCAGGAAAAAAAAAATATTTTTTTTAAGACCATTTTTTGAGGGGCCCTTTTCGCGTTTTCCCAAATCGAATGGAGCAACTTTTTTTTCGAAATGTGAAAATTTAGGATTTTTTAAAAAATTTTCCAATTTCTGGCAGGGGTCCAAAAATATTTTTTTTTAAGACCCCTTTTTAGGGCGCTTTTTCGCGTTTTCCCAAATCGATGGAGCAACTTTTTTTTTAAATCTGAAACTTTTTTGGGTTTTTTAAAATTTGCCTGGTCTGGTCAGGGTCCAAAAATATTTTTTTTAAGACCCATTTTGAGGGCCTTTTTCGGAGGCTAGACGTCGAGAACGGCAACTTTTTTTCGAACATCTGAAACTTTTTAGGATTTTTGAAAATTTGCCAGGGGTTTTTTTTTTTTTTTTTTGGTTTTTTTTTCCAAGGAGTCCAAAATTTTTTTTATAAGACCCATTTTGAGGTGCCTTTATCACGTTTCCAAGTCGAATGGAGCAACTTTTTTTTCGAAAGAAAAATTTTTGAAAAAATTTTTTGACCATGGACAGACCCCTTCTATAAAAATGAACTGAGGAAGGACAAAAAATATTTCGGAGAAGGAGGGATAGATAACCTCGTTTGGCCTAATAAGGGGAAAATTTAATGCTTTTCCCCGGGTTTTAAAGTTTGGAAGTTTTTTTTTCCCGGGGGGAAAAAATCCCGAGCACCCCCCCAAAAACCCCTTTAAATTTTTTAAAAAACCCAAAAACCCCCCTTTTCCCCAACTCTGACGCCCAACCCCTGGGGGGTTTGTCGTCCGCGCGTGCACCCTTTTCGGCCCCCCCCAACCCCAAAATTGCAATCAAATAAGGAGAAGTGCATAAATTGAGAAAGCAAAAAAAAGACTTCTAAAAAACCCAAAACTGAAATTTTAAAAACCCCAAAAAAAGGGCCTTGGGCCCAACCCCCAACCCCCCAATTAAATTAAAAGGAAAATTTGCACTAAATTGAGAAAGAAAAATAGACTTCTAAACCCCCAAAAATTTGAATTTTCAAAACCCAAAAAGGCCCTTCGCCCCCCCCAACCCCCCCCCCCAATTTTGAAATTAATAAGGAGAAGTCAAAAAGGAAAAAAAAAGAAAGATTCTAAAAAACCCAAACTGAAACTTAAAAACCCCAAAAAAGGGCCCTTGGGCCCCCAAAAACCCCAACCCCAAACCCCCAATTGAAATTTAAAAAGGGGGAGAATGCATAATTGGAAAGAAAAAATTAAAAGATTCTAAAACCCCAAAACAAAAATTTCCCCAAAACCCAAAGGGGGGCCCTTCCCGGCCCAAACCCCAACCCCCCCAATTGAAAAAAATCTTAAGGAGAAGTGAAAACAAAATTTGGGGAAAAGCAAAAAAAAGACTTCTGAAAACCCCAACTGAAACTTAAAAACCCGGAAAGGGCCCTTTGGGCCCCAAAACCCCAAAAACCCCCCCCCAAAAATTTGCAAACCCTTAAAGGGGTGAAAAATTTAAAAGGAAACTTTCTGAAAAACCAAAACCTAAACTTAAAAACCCCCAAAAAGGCCCTTGGGAACCCCCAACCCCCCCCCAATTGCAATCTAAAAGGAGAAGAAGCACAAAATTTGAGAAGCAAAAAAAAAATTCTGAAAACCCCAAACTAAAAAATTAAACCCCCCAAAAAGGTTTTCGGCCCCCCAACCCCCCCCCCAATTGAATTAAATAAGGAAAAAAGTGCACTTAAATTGAAAAACCCAAAAAATTAAGGAATTTGAAAACCCCAAATGAAACTTAAAAACCCGAAAAGGTTTTGGGCCCAAACCCCCCAAAACCCCACCCCAATTGCAAATAAGGAAAAGTTCCACTAAATGAAACAAATTGTTCTAAAACCCCAAACTAAAACTTAAAAACCCCAAAAAGGCCCTTGGGCCCCCAAACCCCACCCCACCCCCAATTGAAACAAAATAAAGGGAACCCAACAAAATTGGAAAAAAAGAAAAAAATAAGCCCTTTAAAAAAACCCAAACTGAAATTTCAAAACCCAAAAAAAGGTTTGGGAAAACCCAAACCCCAAAACCCCCCCCCAATTGAAATTCCCCGGGAGAAGTGAAACAAAAATTGAGAAAGAAAAAAATAAAAGGACTTCTGAAAACCCCAAACGGGAAAATTAAAAACCCAAAAAGGCCCTTGGGCCCAAACCAACCAACCCCCCAATTTGAAAATCAAATAAGGAAAAGTGCACAAAATTGAAAAAAACCCCAAAAAAATTTAAACTTCTAAAAAACCCCAAACCCGGAAATTTTAAAACCCCAAAAAGGGCCCTTGGGGCCTACAACCCCAAACCCACCCCAAATTCCCAACCCTAATAAGGGATAAGGCCCCACAAAATTTAAAAAAGAAAAAAAAAAAGATTCTGAAAACCAAACTGAAATTAAAAACCCGGGAAAAGGTTTGGGGCCCCAACCCCCAACCCCCCCCCCTTGCAATTTTAAAAGGAAAAAGGGGCCCATAAATTTGAAAAAGCAAAAAATAAGATTTCTAAAAACCCCCAAATTAAAAACTTCAAACCCCAAAAAGGCCCTTCCCCCCCAAAAACCCAACCCCCCCCCAATTGAAATCAAATAAGGAGAAGTGCACAAAAATTGAGAAAGCAAAAAAAAATTTTTTTTAAAAACCCAAAAACGGGAAACTTAAAACCCCAAGGGTTTCGGCACCACCCCAAAAAAAACCCAAAAATTAAATTTTTAAAAATACAAAGAAAAAGCCAAAAAAAAAACTTTTGAAAAACCCAAATTTGAATTAAAAACCCAAAAAGGGCCTTTCCCCCAACCCCAAACCCCCCCCCCAAAATTAATTTAAATTAAAAAAGAAGTGCACAAAAAATTTTTAAAAGAAAAGCAAAAAAAAAAGATTAAAAAACCCCCAAACTAAAACCCCCCAAAAACCCCAAAAAGGGGGCCTTCGGCCCCCCCAAAACCCCCCCCCCAAAATTGAAAATCTAAAAAAGGGGGGTCACAAAATTTGAGAAAGCAAAAATAAGATTCTAAAAACCAAAAATAAAACTTCAAAACCCCAAAAAGGGCCTTGGGCCCCAACCCCAAACCCCCCCCCCAAATTGCAATCTAATAAGGAGAAGTGCACTAATTGAAAAGCAAAAAAAAAACCAAAAAAAAGAAATTAAAAAAAAGGCTTCATGTATTTTTTAAATTTTTTTCGCTTCGCGAACTTTTCTGCCTAGGGCCCCCCCACCAAAAAAAGAAAAAATTTTTGATTTTAAAAATAAATTTTTTAATTAAATTTTAAAAAAAAAAAATAAATTTAAAATTTTAATAATAATTTTAAAATTTTTTAAAAATTTTTTTTTTTTAAAAAAATAGATTGGTAAATGTTTTATTTATTATATAAAAAATTTTTTTTAAAATAAAAAATAAAAAAATTTTTTTTAAAAATTAAATTTTCACAAATTTTTTCTTAATTTTTTAAAAAAAACCCTAATAAAAATTTTTTTAAACTGCAATTATTTACTAATTGACTTAAATATAAAAGATATTATTATTTTGATTTGTGTTTTTTTTTTTTTCAATATTCATTTTTTTCACAAATTGCAATATTTGCTATATTTTTATAATTAGCATGGTTAGTTTTATTCATAAAAATTAAAAGGATTTTTGCTGTGAAAATTTTCTGAATTAATTATGGAATTAAATTTTGTTTGCCATTAAGAAGACAATTTTATTTTATTAAATTAATGAGTAATGTCAATAACTTACCTTTTCTATAAGATTACCTTAAAATGCAAATGAAATAAAAAAGTTTATTATTTATCAACTTGTTAAGATTAAAATATTTGAATACTGTTAAATTAAGCTCTTCTTTACATTTTTTTAAGTCAATGATAATTATGTTTTAGCAAATAGCTAAAATGAATAAATTTTTTTGCAATAAAAAAAAATTTTCAATCTTCTAAAAAAATTTTAATGAATCTGGTTGTTTTCAAGGTTAATGTAATAAAATAATAAAGAAGTTCGTTTTCTTATAATCAATATAGTGTTTTCTTGTAATCTAAATAGTGTTTTCTAATTTATTGGAATAATTAGCTGTTGTTAATAAATTAAGTAAAAATATTTATTAGTTTAAATAGTAGAAGATGCAAGTAGAAGCGATGAATGTAATTTAGATATGATCGTAAAAATTAAAATTCAAAAAGTAGAAAATAAATTTGTTCTTGCTCGCCTCGCCCTACGGACTCGGTGTCGCTTTTTGCGCGTGGTAATATTGTTCATCTATAAAAAAAAAGATTAATAATTTTTTTCAAAAAAGATTTTAAGAAAAATTTTTTAAGAAAATTTATGTAAAATTTAAGTGAACTAAATTTTAACAAATTACACAGGTGAGAATATTAAAATTTTAAAATGACAATATAAGAATATTAGTTTGCATTGAAATAATTGATATTTAGTAGTATTGTGAAATTAAATTTCAAAGTTAGGTTAACGAAATCGTGTCAATTTAAATGTGTGCAAAGAGAAAATGTTTAAATAACGAAATGAGAACAGATTGTTTGTATTTAAATGCTTGGATGAAGAAATAGTGATAATTTTATTAATTTAAATTTATTATAAATAAAATTAAGAAAAAAGTACTATTAGTTTGCACTTAAATGTTTGAAAGTTGAAATCTTGATAAATATTGCCAATTTACTTGTGTGAAAAATAAAAAATGTGTTAATCTTGAAATAAGTAGAGTTTGTTAGCACTGAAATGTTTTAAATGTAGAAACCTTGATAAATGTTATCAATTTATTTTGTGCGAAAAGTAAAAAGGACTTTATAAGACGAAATAAGTATAATTTGTTTGCACTGAAATGTTTGAATATAAAAACGTGATAAATACTGAAAATGAAAATATGAAAAGAAAAAAATGTTTTAAACTTATAAATAAGTGCAATTCGTTTGCACTAAAATGTTGAAAGTATAAATCTTGATAAATCCTGTCAATTTAAATGTGTGAAAAAAATAAGTTAAATTACGAAATAAGGAGAGTAATTTTGAACTGAAACGTTTGAAAAGCGGAAATCTTAATAAATATAGTCGATTTAAATGTTAAAGTAGTAATAAATGCTTTAAGTGCGAAATATACACAGTTTGTCTGTACTTATAAGTTTGAAATGTATAAAGTTTGATAAATCTAGTAAATTTTCTCGTTTGAAAAGAATAAAATGTAAAAAATGACGAAATGGATGCAATTTTTTTAGCACTAAACCGTTTGAAATTCAGAAATTTTGTCAATTTAAATTTAAGAAAACATGTAAATGTGTAAAATGAGCAAATAATAACAGTTTATTTGCACTAAAATGTTTAAAATACATAATTCTTGATAAAATAGTCCAGTTATTGAGGTAAAATAGAAGACTATTATGTTAATTCACGGATTAATGGGCAGTTTGTTTACAATGAAATGTTTGAAAGTAGAAATTTTTATAAATCTTGTCAATTTATTTGGTGAAAAGTAAAAAAATATTAAAAAAGACGAAATAACTGCAATTTTTTTCACCGAAATGCTAGAAACATGACAATTTTGATAAATTTTCTATATTTAAATGTTTGAAACTTAAAAAATGCTTAAATAGACGAAATTAGTACAGTTTGTTTGGATTGAAATTTTTAAAATGTAGAAAATTGATAACTATAATAAATATATTTGCGTGAAAAGTAATAAATGTATTTAATTTTGAAATATGCACAGTTTGTTTGTACTGAAATGATTAAGATTTTTTAGATTTGATAAATATAGTAAATTTAAATGGCAATATAAGGAAGATTACTTTGCATTGATACCATTGAAGTGCAGAATTCTTTATGTAAATGAATGTAAAAGTTAGGTTAACGAAATATTGACAATTTAAATGTGAGCGAAGTGAAAATTTGCGACATAACGAAATGAGAATTTGTTTTGAAATGTAGGAAATATAGAAATCTTGATAAAACTATTCAATGTAAATATTTTAATACGATTGAAATGTTCTAAAATACAAAATCAGAGCAATTTATTTGTACGATATATTTTAAAGTGAAGAAAGTCAAAAGTATTAACTGTGCTAAATTTAAAATTAAGTACACAATTTGCAATGAATGTTTGAATTGCACAATTTGGATAAATCTTGTCAATTTAAATGGTGAAAAGTGAAAATGTGTTAAATTTCGAAATATAGAGAGTCTGTTTGCACTGAAATTATTGAAAGTAAAAATATTTATAATTCTTGTCAATTTATTTGTATGAAAAGTAAAAAAAAAGTTTAAAAGACGATAAGGGTTTAATTTGTTTTCGTGTAGAAATCGTAATAATTTTATCAATTAAAATGTGTGATTAGTTAATATGAGTAAAATGACAAAATAAGTATAGAGTATTTGCACTGATATGTTTTAAACGTAGAAATCTTTATGAATCTCTTCAATTTAAATTCATGAAAAGTATATAATTAATTAAATTTCGAAATATAGACAATTTCTTTGCACTTAAATGTTTGGAAGAAGAAATCTTGATAAGTTGTCAGTTTAAATGAGTAAAAAGTATTAAATGTTTAAAAGTGTTAATTGATCTCACTTTGTTTGCGCTGAAATGTTTGAAAGGTAAAAATCTTAAAAGAATTGTCAATTTAAATGTGTGAAAATAAAAATTGTATTTCTGACGAAAAAAGCGCAGTTAGTTTCCAATAATTATTTGAAATGTAGAAATCTTTATGAATGTTGTTAATGTACATTTTTGAAAAGTAAAAAATGTATAAAAGAAGAAATAAAGAAAGTTTGTTTGTACTGAAATGTTCAAAAGTAGAAATCGTAATAATTTTTTTTCTCAGTTTAAATGTATGAAAAGTCAAAAATGAATAAAGATACGATATAATTACATCTTTTTTGCAATGGAATGTTTGAATGTAAAAATATTGATAACTTTTGACAATTTAATTGTGTGAATATGTAAAAATGCGTAAAATAAGAAGTAAGTATAATTTTTGCACTTATATGTTTGAAAGAAGGAATCTTGTTAAATCTTGTCAATTTATTTGGGTAAATAAGAACAATTAGTTGTCAATGAAAAGTATGAAATGTAAAAATCTTGATAAATATCTTCAATTTAAATGTTTTAAAAATAAAAATATGCTTAATGAAAATTGAGTACAGTTAGTTTGTATTGAAATGAAGAAATCTTGTGAAATAATTGTCAATTTTAATTGGCAAAAGTAAAATTTGTGCTAAATGTTTGAAATCTGGATAATTTTGTTAATTTATATGTATAAAAAATAAGAAATGCGTAAAATGGCGAAATAAGTACAGTATTAATGCACTGAAAGGTTTTAAATATAAAAATGGTTATGAGTCTTGTTAATTTTAATGAGTGAAAAGTAAAATATGTGTTAATGACGAAATAAGAGCAGTTATTTTGCAATCAAATGTTTGAAATGCATAATTTATGAAAAACATGGTTAATTTATTTGTGTGAAAGAGAAGATTATGTTCAATTTACTACTAAATGGCAATTTGATTGCACTGATATATTAGAAAGTAGCAACTGTTATAATATTATCTGTTTAATTGTATAAAAATAATATAAAAAGACGAAATAAGTACAGTTAGTTTGCTCTGAAATGTCTGAAAGAAGAAATCATGATAAATTGTCATTTTAATCGAGTAAATAGTATGAAATGTTTAAAAATAAGATTTTAGTACTCTTTGCTTACACTAAAATGTTTAAAAGTAGAAACTATGAAAAAATTTTCGTCTAAAAAGTAAAACAAGTATAAAAAGACAAATTAATTACAATTTGTTTGCAGAAAAATGTTTGAATTAATAAGCTTTTATAATGCTATCAATTAAAATGTGTGAAAAATTTATAAATGAGTAAAAAAATAAAAGAAAAGGACAGTTTTTTGCATTGAAAAGTTTGAAAGTAGAAATCTTCATAAATCTTGTCAATTTAATGTTGGAAATGTAAAAAATGCGTAAAATGATGAAATAAGTTCAGTTAGTTAACATTGAAATGTTTGGAAATGATAAATTAGCATAAAATTCGCCACTGCAAATGTGTGAAAAGACAATATAAGTACACTCAGTCTGATCTTAAATGTTTAAATCTATAAATCGTGATAGATATTGTAAATCTGAATGAGTTAAAAGTAAATATGTGCTAAATTTTGAAATAAAGAGAGTCTGTTTGAAGTGAAATTTTTTTAAAGTAGAAATTTTGCTAAATCTTGTGAATTTATTTGGATGAAATAAAAAATTCGTTAAAATGACGAAATAAGAGTAGTTAGTTTGCGCTGAAATGTTTGAAAGTAGAAATCTTGATAAAACTTGTCAATTTAAGTTTGTAAATAAGTCTAAAATGTGTAGAAAATATAAGGACAGTAAGTTTGCAATTAAAGGTCGGAAATGTTCCAATTTATATATGCTTAAATGTATTAATTATGTTAAGTTACGAATTGAGCACAGTTTGTCTGTCATTTATTTTTTTAAGGTGTAAAATTCTGTAAATTTTAATTATATTTTAGGTTTGAAATAAGATAAATATGTGTCAATGAAGGTTGTTTGCCTTTAAATGTGTTGGCAAAGAGTGAAAAGCCTCAGTTTATATTTAATTTCATATGTAGTATAGAATGACTGAAGCTTGTTTGAAATTAAATGCTCGAAAAGAGTGAAATAATCTTATTTTATTATAGTTTATGTAAAAAGATTTAAACTTTTGGAAATAATATTTACAAATCATTATTTTAATTATAATTTGAATAAAACAAATAAATTAAATGTTTGTTTTAACTTTGAAGTCAGAATAAAATGAAATTCTCATTTATATTTATTTTTTTGCTCGCCTCCCCTTCGGACTCGGTGTCGCTAAGTGCATGTGCAATTATTCTTATAGTAAAATTGCATCATTATAATCTTTATGCAACATTTTTTATTTATAAATAATAATATGTTTGTACTTAGTTAAAATTAATAATAAGAATAGAAATAACAGAGTAAATGAAATTAATTTCTGATTTAAGTCTAGAAATAAGTAATTTGATATGATTCTTCATAATATTTGTAGTATTATATAATCATATTTTAACTATAAATTATGATTTAGGGTTTGAGTCAGGGTTTGGGGTTTTACAAAATTCTTGGATTAAAGGGGTTTTGGGTTTCAGGGGTTTCGGGTGTTGTGGATGATATAAAAGTCTATCTTTTATATTTGTTTTTTTATATGATGAATTTTGCTATAGTCTGGTCAGGAGTCCAAAAATATTTTTTCAATGACCCATTTTGAGGGCGCTTTTTCGCGTTTCCAAGTCGAATGGAGCAACTTTTTTTCCAACATCTGAAACTTTTTAGGATTTTTCAAATTTCCCATGGTCTGGTCAGGAAAAAAAAAATATTTTTTATAAGACCCATTTTGAGGGCCCTTTTTCGCGTTTCCAAGTCGAATGGAGCAACTTTTTTTTCGAACATGTGAAACTTTTTAGGATTTTCTAAAATTTCCAATGGTCTGGTCAGGAGTCCAAAAATATTTTTTATAAGACCCATTTTGAGGGCGCTTTTTCGCGTTTCCAAGTCGAATGGAGCAACTTTTTTTTGAACATCTGAAACTTTTTAGGATTTTTGAATATTTGCCATGGTCTGGTCAGGAGTCCAAAAATATTTTTTATAAGACCCATTTTGAGGGCCTTTTTCGGAGGCTAGACGTCGAGAACGGCAACTTTTTTTCGAACATCTGAAACTTTTTAGGATTTTTGAAAATTTGCCATGGTCTGGTCAGGAGTCCAAAATTTTTTTTATAAGACCCATTTTGAGGTGCCTTTATCACGTTTCCAAGTCGAATGGAGCAACTTTTTTTTCGAAAGAAAAATTTTTGAAAAAATTTTTTGACCATGGACAGACCCCTTCTATAAAAATGAACTGAGGAAGGACAAAAAATATTTCGGAGAAGGAGGGATAGATAACCTCGTTTGGCCTAAAAATGCGAATGGATGCATTTCCCCGCGATTTGAAGCTTTGGAAGTTCTTTTTTGGCCGAGGGGCAAAAATGGCCGAGCACCCCCCTCCCAAAACCCCATTTAAATATTATAAGAAACCCATCAACCCCAAAACCCCCAAAACCCAGAAACCCATCAACCCCAAAACCTCCAAAAC
>JAJKFJ010002469.1:0-15209 GCA_027382625.1 Tetmemena sp. SeJ-2015
CTTTTGAAAAATCGATGCAAAGAACGATTTTCGTTTCGCTGATTTCGAGCCTTTCCCTCATTTGTTTCATTTCATAAAAGTATAGATGATATTCTTGCACTTAAAAGTGCGATAGTGATTTTCACTCCACCATACTTAAGTTTGCCTTTGTTTGCACTTTTATCGTAATGTACCTACATGCCATGACTGCGCATACAAGTGATTCATGTGTTCTAATGCTGCACGAATCATGTTAGCATGCATGAGCAGTGATCCAGTTCGCATATGCAGAGTTTGCAGTGAAAGAGTGCGCTCTAGATAAAAGTTCGATAGAGTTCATCACATCATTAATAATGATATAACCAATAATCGCTATAACTTATTAATCATATACTTATAATTTATCATTACTTTAATCTATCATTATACTAGAGAATTTAATAGATAACTTTTTAAATACATGCTCATTCTTGCTCAAATCTAAGGAAAGAAGAGATATATTCATATATAATTCGTTAATAATTTAAACAATGGTGTCGTCCTCGAGCATTCCTTCCCCATCTTCAAAAAAAAAGACAAAAAGTTAAGATTAGCACGGGAGATCGACCAGCCGGTTTGGCCACGGTGACTCCAGCCTACGCAGCGGCACTCAGCCATCCCCCACCACCAACCTCCAGGTCGTTGGCGAGGGAGCTGCCGCTCCATGGAACCTCGGCCATCTTTAGCTCTCACCTCGGCAAGTCCGAGAGACCTCACCCAAGGTCAGGGAGAGAGCCGAGTCGCCAACGACCTGGAGGTTGGTGGTGGGGGACGGCTGAGTGCCGCTGCGTAGGCTGGAGTTACCGTGGCCAAACCGGCTGGGTCGATCTCCCGTGCTAATCTTAACTTTTTGTCTTTTTTTTTGAAGATGGGGAAGGAATGCTCGAGGACGACACCATTGTTTAAATTATTAACGAATTATATATGAATATATCTCTTCTTTCCTTAGATTTGAGCAAGAATGAGCATGTATTTTAAAAAGTTATCTATTAAATTCTCTAGTATATTAATGATGTGATGAACTCTATCTAAATTTTATCTAGAGTTCACTCTTTCACTTCAAATTCTGCTTATGCGAACTGCATCACTCCTCCTGCATGCTTACATCATTCAATCATCATGTGCAAACATGAATCACTAGTATGCGCACTCATGGCATGTGAGTACATTACGATACAAGTTCAAACAAGTGCAAACTTAAGTATGGTGGAGTGAAAATCACTATCGCACTTTTCAGTGCAAGCCTTTCCTCTCTACTTTTCCGATAAGCAACAAGTGCGCAAGTAGCATCATTCGAGAGAGCATTTCATGGCGCACCTATCGCACATTGAGCGCACTCAAGTAAGTTACGCTATCAAGTGGAAAATGCATATACACTCTTCATCACTTATCATTTCAAGTATATAATCATCATTTATACATAGAGTATATAAAGATAAGTGAGTGACATAGAGTAAATACACATTATATAAAGAGTATATGCTTGATAGCACTTCACTCTCTATCGCAGTTGAAGTTTCGATGCGCGCTCTCGATGCAATTCAACATTACTCAGCGTGAGATGTGAGAGCGCACTTGCTTATTGCTTCTGTAGTGATAATGATGCATTGAACCTCTACGTTTCCTACATCGCATCCATGCTAATGAACCTTAGATGACTATAGGTATATGCTACTCTTAGAGTTATATTTTTCCTCGCAAATTTTTAAAATATTACTTAGTTCTATAATATTTAACTTCTTTTTTTTAGTCTATTTATTCAATAATAGTTTTTATTTATATTAAATTTAAAATCCCTTCATAATAAACTCAAATTTTTTTTATTCTTTCTTATATAATCTTGATATCGTTTATTTAGCTTTATTTAGTTTTATTTACTTTTAAGTCAAAATTAGTATGTTTGATGAGTACCTTTTTTGCATTGATAATTATCTTTATAATATCTTTTACTTTATCATGATATTCATAATTTCTTTCCTATCTAAGATCGCAATATTATACAAAGCTTCTAATATTTCCATTGTTATCTATCGAATTATCCTCAGCCTACCTGAATGAAAATTTTGTTGATGCAAAGCAAAGTTTTTGCAAGACCCTGAAGTTTTATGTTTCAATTTTGTAAGAGGGGAATAGTTTCTGCTATTAAAGAAAGGCATTTATCATGCTTCTTCTGTCAAGGAGTACTAACATTTGCTAAAGGTTTCAAAAGTTGTCTATCTCTGTGATGAAAATGTAGTTAGCGAAGCCTAGGGTTTTTAAGATCTGGGTCTGTGTGCTAACAAAATCATTGAATTCCTCGTTACCTCAAAATTGACTGAGATCATTTCATTTCTCCAATAGTGTCGAGATTGCACAAAGATCCTTGTTTTAATCTTAAGTTCTCTCAAAGGTTCAGAATTAGCTCATTGATGATGCTGATCATACCATCCTAGAAGTTATATTTTCAAATGGTCTTCAAATTTATTATGAACTCCAGCAAGCTTTTTCTATTGCGCATACAAAGTTTCTCTCTGAATTTGTATCCCTTTGTGGCTTGAACAGCATGTACTCTCTGATATACTTAGAAGATTTTCAAATTAAATCTTAGTCCATAGTTTGCTTGAGGAGTGGAAGCAGATTATCACTGTAGAGATGAAATGAAAGATAGATGTCTTAATGGAAGAGGCTAGATCATGACTGAGTAATTAACACTTTCGATAAAATTCAAGATGAAGACCTTGATCAATACTTCCCTCAGTGATTTTTTAGATTTCATTTTTTTAGTATGATTCAGAACATATTTACTGAGGAAGCGTGTGAGATCCTTTGAGTTGAGGAGGAGTTTGAATTTATCAAGGCAGAGAATCTTCAGCAAGTCAAAATTGTGAGAAGGGAGAATGAGTTTATTATGATCTGCTCCCTCAAATTCAGAAGTCCGTTCTCTTTTTCTAAGAGTCATATCTTGACTGTCAGGCAGCTCAAACTCCTCATTAAATGCAGGAGTGTCGGGAAGTGGATCCTTATCTTAGATTTGTAAGTGAGCGACAATCTAATTGGCTGAAGAATTATCAGGTAGCTCCAAAGACTCCAGCGAGGACAAATCAGTCATGAAGAATTTGCTTTCGTTAATTTAAATATAATTATTAGCTGTAAAGAAATAGTTTAAATATTTTCCAAGTCTTAAAAATTCAGGACAAGGAGCTATGTTTAAGAAGAATTCTTATTTGAAGGGAAGACTTCTACAAGGAAAATGTGTTTCTAAATTCTACATTCTGGCAGAAATTGTCTAATTCTCACCTATTAAAATTAAATGATCCTTTCTCTCAGTCAATATCTGGAAATGGAGATTTATATAAAGTTATCTGAACCATAAATTTCCAAATCAGAAAGCATCCAATTTAAACATGCTTTAGAATCTATTGGATGAAAGATCATCAGACAGAACAAAGATACGGGAACACTTTAGTCTTAATTCTTAATTAAAATATTTAATTTATAAGTGTAAAAGTTTTTTATTTAAAAATATTCAGTGGCATCTACTTCTTCTGATCAAAATTAGTTCAAGATTTAGATTCACCCACGATTTGTTATTCAACTTTAGATCTAAAGTAAATATTTTTTGAACTTCTCAAAGCGAGTAGAATATTTTAAATATTCAACAGACAAATAGGATTTTTACATATAGAAATTAATTAAGATTTATTTAAGAATATTTAAGTCCTATTAAGATTTTGAATTAAGAATAAATTTAATTTGTTTATAATATACTAGAGAATTAAAAAGATAAAAATGTCAAATACATGCTCATTATTGTTAGATTAGCCTAATATTTGTTTGAAATATATTAAGATGTCAGTGCCAACATCCCCGATCTAAAAAAAACGAGACTTTACATAGTTGGCACGGGACGTCGACCCAGCAGGTTTAGCCACGGTGGCTTCAGCACCGATAGCGGCACTCACCGCACTCTTTCTCAGTTCTCCAGCTTGCGAATGACTTGGCTCTCTCACTGACCTTGGGTGAGGTCTCTCAGATTAGCTAGTGAGAGCGTGAAAAAAGGGGCCAAGTCATTCGCAAGCTGGAGAACTGAGAAAGAGTGCGGTGAGTGCCGCTATCGGTGCTGAAGCCACCGTGGCTAAACCTGCTGGGTCGACTCCCGTGCCAACTCTGTAAGGTCTCGTTTTTTTTAGATCGGGGAGGTTGGCATTAGCAGCCGACATTTTAATATATATAAAAATCTAACAATAATGAGCAATTATTTGACATATTTTATCTTTAGTATATAAATAATTATTGCTCTACCAATTTAACTTATGACATATCTCTCATTTCAAGAGTAACTGGGAGTTGCAGGTAAAGTGCAAAAGAGTAATTTAGAAGCCCTGATTTTGCCCGAGAAGTCAGGCAATGACATCGAGGCTCCTGCTTTCACAGAGTCATTCGATTAGCTAGAATAGATCGATCTCTACCCAAGAATAAAGAGGGAATACATCTGCTTATGAAGTTGCAGAGAATCTATAGATCATTTACAAAGCTATGCTCATACTTCCAGATCAAAACTACGAACTCTAAAAAATTCTTTAGCTTTATGAATTCAAACCTCTTTGCAACTCAAGAGTTCTTTCTCGAGTTTTAAGCATGTATGTTTTGAATTAAGCTTATAAAAGAACCTCTAAATCTCTGAATGAAGTTTCGATTTGCGGTAACTAAATGAATTCAAATTTAGAGCAGACTATTCTTGCTTAATTTGATAAACCCCAAATATATTCTCAAAGTCATAACTAAAACTTGCAAGCAGCTACTTCCTAAACATCTTAAAATAATTATGAAATGAAGATTCAATCTGAAACAATTTCGTACTATCTTCGAGAATATATGCTTTCCAAGGCACGATATTTTGTCCTCTTTTTCGTTAGCCTGCTATTTTATCCTCTCATTGTCTTCCAGATATTTCTGCTTGCTTAATTTAAGCTGCCTCTCCTCTTTCTTGACTTCCTCAATTTCACAATTTTTCCGCTTTCTACTAGCAGTCGGCTTCATAAAAAAGCAGCTCTGCCTTTCTGAATTATAGAATCATTATAAGAGGATTATTTTTACCAATAAAATGATTATAGTTCTCTAAATCTTGTCTAGCTTCATTGGTATTAGAAGCTATTGAGACTAGTCCAGTCTATTTCTTCGCGAAGCCTAAGCATTTTCGACCATCTAGCTAACTCCGTCTTTGTCAAGGCTGAGTAGCATATCACAGATCCATCATTTGTCTAAGTGATCACACTGATCTGGCATATAACACATCAAAGAGGGCCTCATTTTAGCGAAATCTAAAAAATGTTCTACTGTGAGGCCCTCTAAAAGGCCTGGCTGCAATTGCTACATCAGCTCTTTTAATATTCTATTATAATTAATGTCTTCAGTATCTTACTTTTTTTTCCTCATTCAAAATACTTCTTAAAAAGTAAACGTTCGTATATTAGAGTTTCAGATGATAAGCTCCTTTCTCTTGCACGAGGAAGTCATGCAGCTCTTTCTTACTCCAAATCATTTCTCTAATTTAAATAACATTGACTTGCTTGTTCAATGTGACTCTTGGATGCACACAATTTGTACTTAATAGCGATTAATAAATTATAATATATCTAATAAGGAAACTTCAAATTAATTGCGGCGGCGTATGTTTTATTCTTTTCCTTTAGAGAGTGTAATTCATCTTGGCTTAAGACAATTATCATTAGAGTATTCCATCTATAGTAAGCTAGTAAAATCAATTTTTAAAATTATTTAATCATAATTAAAAATTATTTGAAGAATGAAAATTCTAGAAACTACGGAGAAGAGAACAAGAATGATGACTAGGATGATCAGGATTCTAATAAATCAACATCGATCAGTCGAATTTTAGTGAAATATGACTTTCTTACCTAGCTAGCTAAATAATTGAAGAGCAAGAGATATAAACTTGAGCTAAGAATACTCCTCGTGCTACAGAGCGTTAAATTTTCGACCCCTAAAATATAAATTAAAAAGATTCAAAACGCAAAACAAATAAGAATGTACTTGAAATTATAAAATAGGATAGTTCGCAGACCTTGCATTCAATTTCATCAAAATTTCCGACGCCTGAAATAAAGAATCAATTCATAGAAGAAGCAAAACTTAGTTAGTCTCTCAGACCGTCAACAATTATCAGCCAGTGGAATAAAAATAAAGAGGTTCAGAGAAACAGCAGCAAGTTTGATGAAAATGCAGTCTTTTAGTAAATAGAAAGGATTTTCCCATACAAATGGAAAGAAGTAATACGTATGATTGGCTCGCCTAATAAGGTGCTAGAGGTATCATGACTTCTCAAGGAAGGGCCCCTTTAGAATACTTAAGTCAGGCGCCTTTACAGATTGTCTACCTACGCTGTTAACCAAATAAAAGCAATTTCGATACCATAAGTAGCAGTTACCATCGAACTAGCACTTCAAGTCTTAAAGTCAAGCTTCTCTTTCAAATTATAAAAAAGCATTAGGGCTCTGTTAAGATAGCATAGATCAGGGATTATTTATAAAATCTTACGGGCTAAGCTTTTTCGCTCTAATATTTAAGAAAATTTTTAATACTCTGCCTGGTTTTATCTCCTAAAAAAATTACTCTTATGAGCCCAAGGACGTTTGTACAAGATGCAATTGAACAAAGATAGCTTGCAGCTGCTCATTATATTAAGCTGATGTCGGAAGGATAAGTAATTATAAACATAGATGAAAGTTCCATTGCGCACAGCAAGCATCGAAGTATTAGATGTGGATCAAAGAGGTAATAGATTTTCAACTCAGATTCTAAAAATAAATTTTTACCATCTCAATTTTTTTTATGCCTCAATTGGAACTATATGCGCCATAGAAAGTACAGGGAATCTGTTAGCAATGGTATTTTAAAGAAAAATTACATCCGTGGCAGTTTATCACTTTTTTTTAGCCTGGCTCTTAACTTGTCAACTACTAATTCTTTTTGGAGAGAAGAGATTGTCATAATACTCGGCAACGCCTTGTACCATAGAAACACACATTTCTTCTAAAAATTAGATTCTCTTTAGATAGATATTTTTTTTATCTCGGACCTTACTAATTTGACTTAGCACAGCTGAAAAGATATTCACTTATATTAAAAAGTTTTAGCTGGGAGGAACACAGAAGAAGGCCTGAGATAGTAAGCTATGTTTATTTATAATTTTCAAATAGTTAAAGAAACCAAAGCCAAAAGAAATTAAAGAGATTGTCGGCTCTCTTAAAACCATTGATTTCTCCTGATGTCACAAGCTATTCTTCAGTAGATTGTATTATGCATGCGACTATTTACATGGATATCTATAGCAGCTGCAGATAGTAAAGCTACACTAAACGACATAGAAGAATACCTTTTTCTTCTGCAAGTTAAAATCAGTTTAGACTTATTAATTAATTAAGAAAAGGCAAACTGGAATTAAGAATGATGTGTGAGTTATTAAGAATGAATTAAGACTATTCCTTTACAAGGAATTCACGATTTAAGAACATTAAGATAGTTTGCATTAAAAGTGATTAGCTTTTAACTTTTCTTAATTAATTAATAAGTCTAAACTGATTAGTGATTTAAGAATTCTAAATCCATTATAATTCCGGCTAGTATTAATGGAGTGAATGAAACTACAGAGCTAAGCACAAGGTGGCATTATAGAGTAAAAATCTACTAAACCTCGCGAATCTTTGAGCGAAATAAAGAGAAAAGGATGTCAGGATGTCAAGAAAAGGAGCGCAAACATTCTCAAATGGTTCTACTATGATATCTCAGAAGGATGTGAACAAGGAGACCATTACACAAGAGAAGAAACTGCTGAAGAAGGATGCAATCATTGGAAAACTCATGGAAGTCAAGGTAAATGAAGCACAAGGATCATGGACTATCTGCTCAGTGGAACGTGTCTTTATCGTGTATTTTACGCCTAAATGTTTATCGCCTCAAATTAGTGAAATTCATCTTTACTTAGATTGGTTCCAGATTTAAACTGTATTTATCTTAAGTACTTAATCTAATTATCTAATGAGTCTTATAGGATTGAGAGCCATTCATTTTTATTCAGAGAGTGAGGTCTAAGCTTCTGCATTGAAAAATTACTTTGTCAATCAGCTAATGTTAAGTTCAAGCTTTCGATATTTTAAGTATAATCATTTAACTAACTCT
This sequence comes from Tetmemena sp. SeJ-2015, assembly GCA_027382625.1. Taxonomy (NCBI): domain Eukaryota; phylum Ciliophora; class Spirotrichea; order Sporadotrichida; family Oxytrichidae; genus Tetmemena; species Tetmemena sp. SeJ-2015. The sequence continues at coordinate 8,197 of JAJKFJ010002469.1, forward strand.
TAAAAGCCACTTCATATTTTATCCTCTCCGATCTTGAACTCTCCAAGAAAGAACTCTCTTTATTTAGTTTCCTCAAAACTAGTATTCATATTTATCTAGCAAAGTACATTTTTTCTTTCCTTGCCAAAAGTTTGATTGAGATTAGCAATCTATAATATGTATTTATAAATCATTCAGTCTTTCAGTAGAGTATATCTAATCAGCATAGTGAATCAAGTCAGCAGAGTGAGCCTAGTGAATCAAGAGAGCAGAGTGAGCCTAGTGAGCAGAGTGAGCCTTGTGAGCCAAGTGATCCGAGTGGTGAGCCGAGAGAACCGAGTGGTGAGCCATGTAAGACGAGTGATGAGCCAAATGATCCGAGTGGTGAGCCGAGCGAACCGAGTGGTAAGCCATGTAAGACGAGTGGTGAGCAGAGTGGTGAGCCGAGTGAGCCTTTAGAGAAATTATAGCAGTTTTAGTAATTAAAAATTTTTTTTAAATATTAAAAGAGTTATAATAAGAATTGCCTTTATTAAATTATTTCGAATTACTAAAAGAAAAAAGTAAAAAAATAAAATGGGGTAAATGAAAATTTTTCTTTTTATATTAAATTTTTAATTAAGGGTATTTAATAACATTTAAAAGAAAAATAAGGGCAAATTAAAAAAAAGGGGGAAATGATTTGAGTAATCATTTTTTTAATTTTTAAATTTTAAATTTGGGTCTTTTTTTAATTATTTAATTTTTAAAACAATTAAATAGAAAATTAGATTATATTTTGAGGTTCCTTTTTATCTTTTTTTCTACTCTTTTAAATTTTTTATGGGATTTAATTAAAATATTTAAAAATTTTTGAAAATTAAATATTATGAGCAATAAAAATTAAAGGAATATAAAATTTTAAAAATTTTAACTTTGAATAAAGCCTTTTTGGGAAAAGCAAAAAATTAAATTGTAATAATTTTTTTGAAAAAAGACTTAATTTTAAATAATTTTTTGAAAGTTTAATAAATAATAAGTTTAAATTATTTTAAATTTTTTTAATAATTATTATTTTTATTTTTAATAAAAAATTTTAAAAGTTAATTAAATTTTTTTATTTAATAATTTAAATTTTTTAATAATTAATTATTTTAATTTTTTAATAAATTAATTATTTTAAAAAGTTAAATTTAATTATTTAATAAGTTTAATTTTTTTAAAAGAATTTTTAATAAGTTAATTATTTAATTATTTTAAAAAGTTAAATTTTTTAATAATTAATTATTAATTTTTAATAAGTTAATTAAATAAATTAAATTTTTAATTATTTTAAAAATTAATTATAAATAATTTTAATAAGTTAATTTTTTATTATTTAAAAGTTTTAAATTATTTAATAAGTTATTATTTAATTTTAAAAAGTTAAATTTTTTAATAAGTTAATTATTTAATTATTTAATAAGTTAATTATTTAATAAGTTAATTATTTAATTATTTAATAATTTTTTTATTTAATAAGTTAATTATTTTTTAATAAGTTTTAATTTTTTAATTATTTAATAAGTTAATTATTTAATAAGAATTTAATAATTTATAATTAATTATTAAAAAATTTTTTTAAAAATTAATTATTTTTATTTAAAAAGTTAATTATTTAATAAATTATTATTTAATTATTTTAAAATTAAATTTTTAAAAAGAATTTTTAATAAGTTAATATTTTAATAATTTAAATTTTTTAAATTTTTTAAAAAAGTTAATTTATTTAAAAATTTAAATTTTTTAAAAAAAATTTAAATTTTAAATTATTTAAATAATTATTTAATTATTTAATAAGTTAATTATTTTAAAAATTAAATTATTTTTAAATTTTTTAATAAAATTAAATTTTAATAAAAATTTTTAATTATTTAAAAAGTTTTTTTTATTTTTTTTTTAAAATTAATTTAATAAATTAATTAATTTATAATTTAAATTATTTAATTATTTAAAATTTAAAATTTTTTTAATAATTAATTATTTAAATTTTTTAATAATTAAATTTTTAAAAAGTTAAATTTTTTAATTATTTAATAAAAATTTTTTAAATTTTTATTTTTTATTTTAAAAAGTTAATTTTTAAAAATTAATTATTTTAAAATTTAAATTTTTTAAAAAATTAATTATTAATTATTTAATAAGTTAATTATTTAATAAGTTAATTTTTTAATTAAATAAAATTAAAATTTTTAAAAATTAATTTTTAATTATTTAAATTAAAAATTTAAATTAAAATTTTTTAATTTTTTTAATAAATTATTTTTAATAATTTAATTTTTTAATTTTTAAAAGTTAAATTTTTTTTTATTTTAATAAGTTAATTTTTAATTAATTTAAATTAATTTTTAATAAGAATTATTTAATTATTTAATAAGTTAATTATTAAAAAATTTTCTTTAAAATTAAATTTTTTAATTTTTTAAAAAAATTTTTTAATAAGTTAATTATTTAAATTTTTTAATAATTTTAAATTTTATAATAATTAAATTTTTTAAAATTAATTATTTAATTATTTAATAATTTAATTATTTAATAAGTTAATTATTTAATAAGTTAATTATTTAATTATTTAATAAGTTAATTATTTAATAAGTTAATTATTTAATTATTTAATAAGTTAATTATTTAAAAAAAATTTTTAATTTTTTTAAAATTTTTTAAAAAATTAATTATTTAATAATTAAAATTTTTTTAAATTTTTAATAATTTTATTTTTAAAATTTTTTTTTATTTAAAAATTAAATTATTATTTTAATAATTAATTTTTTTTAAAAGAATTAAAATAAAAATTAATTTTTTAATTATTTTAAAAAGTTAATTTTTAATTTAATTTAATTAATTTTTTTAATTATTTAATAAGTTAATTATTTAATTATTTAATAAGTTAATTATTTAATTATTTAAAGTTAATTATTTAATTATTTAATAAGTTAATTATTTAATAAGTTAATTATTTAATTATTTAATAAGTTAATTATTTAATAAGTTAATTATTTAATAAGTTAATTATTTAAATTAATTATTTTAAAAAATTATTATTTAAAAAGTTTTAAAATTTATTATTTAAAAAAGTTAATTATTTAAAAAATTATTATTTAATTATTTTAAAAATTAATTATTTTAAAATTAATTTTTTAATAATTTAAATTTTTTAATAATTAATTAATTTAATTTTAAAGTTTAAATTTTTTAATAAGTTAATTTTTTAAAAAGTTAATTTTTAATTATTTAATAGTAAATTTTAAAAATAAATTTATTTAATTATTTTAAATAAGTTAATTATTTTTAATTTTAAAATTAATTTTTAATTTTTTAATAAGTTAATTATTTAATAAAAAGTTAAATTTTTTAATTTTTATAAGTTAATTTTTAAATTATTTAAAATTTAAATTTTTTAATTTTTAATTAAATTAATTTTAAATTTTTAATAAGTTAAATTTTTAATAAGTTAATTATTTTAAATTTTTTAATAAGTTAATTTTTTAAAAGAATTAATTTAAAAATTTAATTTAAAAAATTAATTTTTTAATTTTTAAAAAGTTTAATTATTTAAAAATTTTTTTTAAATTATTTAAAAAATTAATATTTAATTATTTAATAATTAAATTTTTTAAAAATTATTTTTAAGTTAATTTTTTAATAATTAATTATTTTAATTATTTATTAATTATTATTTTAAAAAGTTTAAAAATTTAAAAAGTTAATTATTAAAAAATTAATTATTTTTAAAAAGTTAATTATTTAAATTTTTTAAAAAATTATTTATTTAATATTTTAATTATTTAAAAAAATTTAATTTAATATTTAAAAATTAAATTTTTTAATATTTTAAAAGTTAATTATTTAATTTTTAATAATTAATTATTTAAATTTAATTATTTTTTTTTTTTAATTATTAAATTTTTAAAAAATATTTTTTAAATTTTTTATAATTTTAATTAAAATTATTTAATAAGTTAATTTTTAAAAGTTAAATTTTTTTAATTAAAATTATTTAATTTTTTTAATAAGTTAATTTTAAAAAAAATTTTTAATAAGTTAATTTAATAATTTAATTTTTTAATTATTTAATAATTAATTTATTTAATAATTAATTATTTTAAAATTAAAAATTTAAATTTAAATTAAATTTAAAAAGATTAATATTTAATTTTTATAATTAATTATTTAATAAGTTAATTTAAATTGTTTAATAAAATTAAATTTTTAATTATTTAATTTTTTAAAAATTTTTAAATTTTTTAATATTTTAATAATTTTTTTAAAATTTAAAATTTAATATTTTAATTAAATTTTAAATTTTTATAATTAATTTTTTTAAATTTTTAAAAATTAATTATTTTTAATTTTAATTAATAATTTTTGAATTTTTTAAAATTAATTATTTAAAATTTTTTAATAAGTTAATTATTTAATAATTAATTTTTTTATTTGTTAATTATTTAATTTTTTATTTTTTTATTTAAAAATTAATATTTAATTAATTATTTTTTAAATTTTTTATAAGTTAATTTTTTAATAAGTTAAATTTTTTAAAAAATTAATTATTTTAAATTTTTTAAAAAAATTAATTAATTTAATAAGTTAATTATTTAATTATTTTTAAAAAATTAAATTTTAAAATTAAATTATTTAATTATTTAAAATTAATTTTTTAAAAGTTAATTTTTTAATAATTTTATTTAATTTTTAAAATTTTTTATAAATTAAAAATTTTAAATTTTTAAAAATTTTAAATTTTTTTTTTTAATTTTTTTAAATTTTTTAAATAGAAATTTTTTAATAATTTAATTTTTTAATAAGTTAATTATTAAAATTTAATAATTAATTATTTAATAATTAATTATTTAATTTTTAATAAGTAATTAATTTTTAAAAAGTTAATTATTTTTATTTAAAAAATTATTTAAATTTTTTTAATTTTTATTTAATTATTTAATAATTTAATTTAATTTTTTAAAATTAAATTTTAAGAAATTTTTTTATTTTTAATTTAATTTTTAAAATTAATTTTAAATTTTTAAAAATTAAATTATTTAATTTTAATAAATATTTTTAAAAAATTAAAATTTAAAATTTTTTAATAAGTTTAAATTTTTTTAATAATTAAATTTTTTAATAATTTTTAACTTTAAAATTTTAAAAAATTAAATTTTTTAATTTTATAATTAAAAATTATTATTTTAATAATTAATTATTTAATAAGTTAATTATTTAATTATTTTAAATTTAAATTTTTTAAAAAGTTTTTTTAATTTAATAAGTTTTTTTAATTAAAAATTAAATTTTTAATATTTTAATTTAAAAATTATTTAAAAATTAAATTTTTAATTTTTTTAATAAGTTAATTATTTAATTTTTAAAAGTTAAAAATTAATTTTAATTATTTTAAAAATTTTTAAAAATTTTAAATTTTAAAAAAATTTAATAATTTTAATTAATTATTAATTATTTAATAATTAAATTTTTATTTTTTAAAATTTTTTTTTATTTTAATTAAATTTTAAAAAGTTAAATTTTTTAATAAATTAATTATTTAAATTATTTTAAAAGTTTTTTTAAAAAATTTAATTATTAAATTAAATTTTTAATAATTAATTATTTTAAAAATTTAATAAATTATTTAAAATAATTTTTAAATTTTTTAATTATTTAATAAATTAATTTTTTAATAATTAAATTTTTTAAAAATTTAAAATTAATTATTAAAATTATTTAAATTAAATTAAATTTAAATTTTTTAAAAAAGTTAATTATTTAAAATTAATTATTTAATTTTTTAATAATTTAAAATTTAAATTATTTAAAAAAGTAATTATTTTAAAAAGTTAATTATTTAATAAATTTTATTTTAATTATTTTAAAAATTAATTATTTAAAAATTTTTTAAATTATTTTTTAATTAAAAATTAATTATTTAATAATTAATTTATTTAAAAAAATTAAAATTATTTATAAAATTTTTTTAAATTTTTTAAAATTAAATTTTTTAAAAAAAAATTTAAAGTTTTTTTTTAATTTTTTAAATAATTTTTAAATTAAAATTTTTTTTTTAAATTAATTTTTTAAAAAGTTAAAATTTTTTTAAATTTTTTAAAAATTTAAATTAAAATTAAAAAAGTTAATTAAAAATTTTAATAATTAAAAATTTTAAAATTAAAAATTAAATTTTTAAAAAATTAAATTATTTTAAAAATTTTAATTTAAAAATTAATTTTTTAAAATTTATTAAAATAATTTTTCTTAATTTTAAAATTATTTTTAAAAAGTTTAAATTTTTTAATTATTTATAATTAATTATTTTTAATTAATTATTTAATAATTTTCTAATTATTAAATTATTTAATAAGTTTTATTTTAAATTTTTTTAAATTTTATTTAAAAGTTTTTAATTATTAATTATTTTAATAAGTTAAAATTTAATTTTTAAAATAAATTAATTATTTTAAAAATTAATTATTTAATAAAATTAAATTTTTTATTTATTATATTAAAATTTTTTAAAATTAAAATTTAAAATTTTTTTAATAAGTTAATTATTTAATAAGTTTATAACTTAATTATTAAATTATTTAAAATTAATTATTTTATTTAATAAAATTATTATAATTTTTTAATTATTAAAATTTTTTAATTTAATTAATTATTTAATTATTTATAAAATTAAATTATTTTAGAATTTTAAATAAAATTTTTAACTTAAAAAATTAAAATTTAAAAGTTAATTATTTATTAAAATTTTAATTTTAATTTTTTAAAGTAAAAAATTATTAAAATTATTTAAAATTAAAAATTAAAAATTAATTATTTAATTATTTAAAAAATTAATTATTAAATTATTTAATAATTAATTTTTTAATTTTTAATAAGGGTTTTTTTTAATAATTTTAACTTAAAATTTTTTAAATTTTTAATAATTAATAAAAAATTAAAATTATAATTTTTATTTTAATAAGTTTTTAAATTAATTATTAAATTATTTAAATTATAAAATTAATTTTTTAAAATTAATT
>JAJKFJ010002470.1:0-15586 GCA_027382625.1 Tetmemena sp. SeJ-2015
TATTTTTGCTAATTTTTAATATTTGAATTGAATATTGATAGTGTGTCTATTTAATAATTTAAATCTTAATCGTGTATATTAACATTTTTTATTTTATCTTTAATTTTAAGTTATAATAATGACAAAAAGTAGACTTTTTCAATAAAGAGGGATAATTTAGCTCAATAAAACATTAAGATATAAAGAAAATAAATATATTCTCAGCAATAATTCTACTCATTAAAAGAAAATATATATCTCCACTGTAATCCCAGGTAGTAATTTTATGGTAAATAGAATTGAATCAGAAATTAAATTAAAAAGGAATAAATAAGTGACAGTTGAAGTGTGTCCAATTTATAGAATTATGAGACCATTCGATTCAGTATGGAATTCTAAGAAATTTATATCCTTGCTACTCTAGAGTAGGAGCGCTCAGTAAAGAGTTATAAACAATTCAAGTTCTTAAGAGGTTCAAATTTAGTTTTTAGGAGTTTGCGTGCAACTTATCTAAATGCTTCGGGTTGCTGAGGAGAAGATTAAAGAATAATGTTATGATAAATTTTGATTGACCATGGAGTGTTTGAGCAATTTCAACTATCACGAAGTTTCATCTCTCTATTTATTATTTTAACTATAATTATTTTAAAATTCATTATCACCTAATTCTATCTTCTCTATAATTTTTTTTATATTTAGAATTAATTTCTGAAGCTAGAAGATTAATTCCTAGGAGTGCATTAATTATTCCCGGCCTGAATGAAACATATGAGAGAAGGGATTAGTATTTTTAGAGTGTAATATGATGCAGTTTAAAATTAAAACCTCTCTTTCGCTTTCACTACTAAAAATAAGAATATTTTTGCCTGCTATCCGAAAGTGATTACCATTATCATATTATTCAAAATCTTCCCTGTATCCATCATCACCTATTTCTCTTTCTCTATGGTATGTTTCTGTCCTCTGCATGCAAGATGTCTTCGCCAGAGTGGTTCCCGTGGTGAGGCCGAAGATGCCACTGGGTGGGGGCCGACCCTAGTGAGAACTCTCTCCACGCGTGTTCTCGCAATCACCACTGTTCCTCTTTCCCTCTCACTGCCCCTTTATAACACTCTATCGCCTTCTTCGGTTCTCACTAGGGTCGGCCCCCACCCAGTGGCATCTTCGGCCTCACCACGGGAACCACTCTGGCGAAGACATCTTGCATGCAGAGGACAGAAACATACCATAGAGAAAGAGAAATAGGTGATGATGGATACAGGGAAGATTTTGAATAATATGATAATGGTAATCACTTTCGGATAGCAGGCAAAAATATTCTTATTTTTAGTAGTGAAAGCGAAAAAGGGTTTTAAATTTTTAAAGGGAAAAATTACTCTCAAAAAATTTAAAATCCCTTTTAATTTTTCTTAAAAATAATTAAAAAAATTTAAATTTTATTAAAAATTTTTTAAAAATTAAAAAAATTTTTTTTAAGGGAAAAGAAAAACGTTAATCATTTTAAATCTCAATGACTTATTCATTCATCATTCAACATGTTTTATAAATTTATCATATTACCAAATGCCTTTTCTTTGTACTCCATTAGGAAGAGTGTATTTGCCTAATCCGTGATACTTTCCTTCTTTCCACTTTCCATCGTATATTTAGTGAATTTTTTGGGTAAATAATATTGAAATTTTTTCTTTGAGAACTAATTTTTTTTTTGCCCCCCTTTAATGCTAAAAAAAGGGGGAAGGGTTTTCCTCAAAAAATTTTTTCTAAAATCTTTTTCCCAACATTTTTTTTTAATGGGGGAATGATTTTATTTCACCCTTTATTTATGATTGCTGGAGTGCCTCAATGAGGATCTTGGTGTTCCTCCTCTTGTAAACTACTTCGAGTAATTTCTCCCCATCTAAAAGCTGCTGAAATCGAGAGCTTCTTCATCCCTTGAATGATCTGGGTTTCTTATTCTAGTTGCTCATTCCCATGTACACTGCCCTGAAGGTCCCTTTGGGTCCTGGAGCTTTCTGCCTCTCTTTCTACTAGTACGGGAACTTTTAAAGGATTTGGGATGTTGCTTTTATTAATTTATCCACCTTTGCGTTTTGGGTTCGGGAAATCTTTTTTCGGAAAAAAGCATTTTCCCTTTTTTTGGGGTTTAAGAAAAAATTCAAAAAAAACCCTTTCCAAAAGGGGTGCCAAATTGGGGGCCTGTATTTTTTCCCCGTCAAAAGTTTTTTCAAAACCCCTTAACTTCCCCCTTCTTAAAATTTTTGGTCATTTTCCCCCCCCTTGGGGCAAATTTAATTTTTTCATATTTTGTCATGAGTGTCTTTCCCCCGAAAAAGAAAATTTAAAGGGGAGTATTTTTGGGGCGTGTTTTTCCCAAATATACCTGATAGTGTTGTCGACTCGCTCAGATTGTTTTTTGAAAATTTCGATATCTCCTCCTAGGTTTTGTTGAATCCCTGATATAAATTCTACTTCACTCTGGAAGGAGAGAATTTTAGTTTGTCCAAGAGTTTTTTGGATGATTCTCTAGATTCCGGGATCGCAAGTAGCGCTGAATAGATAGCATTGAGTGAGAGTCAAGTCCCATATTCCAAACACTTTCCCTTAAATGACTTTGAAAGGGTGAGTTGTGATTATCTAGTCATACTCGTCTACTATTACTATTTCATGTGTGTTCTTCTAGCCATAAAAATTTTCTATGGTTTCAATGCTTAAATTGATTCCTAGTGGAAGTAGCTATCGTTGAGCCTAGGTTTTCAAAATATCATTGAGCACCAAGATAAGGATTTTCTTCCCTCGCTGCTTCCAGTACTCAGCTATCATACTTATGATCCAAGTTTTACCAGAAGCAGTTGGAAGATGACATTGGATAGTACTGCTCGAACAGCTAAGCACAATAGCAGCGATAGTTGCTTGGTATGAGTTTTTCGCCTCCAAAATTTTAAAAACCTTCTCCGATTTTCAAATTTTCCCAAATTTTTTCGTTTTTCGTCCCGTTCTCATCTTGGAATATTATTTTGTTTTCCTCCTTGTTCTAGCACTCCTCCAACTTCTTTGATGAGCTCTATGAAGTTCGCTTGGTGATCTCCCTCATCCAGTTTTGCTCATCCAACTCGATCACATTCATAATATCTTGCTTTGAGAAATCTTTAATTGATTGAAGTATGAGAAGACATCTCTCGAGCGGAAGCTTTATTTATTCCTTCTTGTTTATGAGAGAGAACAGTATGTCTCTGCATCTTAGTAGCTCAAGTAGCTCATCGAAGATAATGTAAGGATATGAGAGTACTTACACTTTAGAAATGAACTCGATGAGAACCTGCTTAGATTTTTGAGAACAATTCATTAGTTTCTTGATGAAGCCAGGCCAGAGAAAATTTTTTAGGTTGTTTGAAATCAACTCAGACTCTATCGCATTAAAACCAAGCTCTTTGATGTATTGCTCAATAGAAGCAGAGTGCTATTCAAGCTAAGTATTGTCTCGAAGAATCAGAGGTTAGTATTCAACTAGAAGGCCAAAGAAGTGAGGATTGTACAGAATATCATTATCCTGCAAGTATCTGTTTAGAGTGAGAATCATTCATCTAAAAATTTCTTGTTGAGCATCTCCTATCTTTTCTGAAATTTAAATTGAGTTCAGGAATGGATATAGAGTATAGTACAACGTTTATCCTTCGTGCACTAGAGTTGGCAAGTTCTTCGACATTCGGAAGTGGATGTTGAGTACTTAGTTTAAGTTCAGCTTCCTCAGTTCTAAACTCAATTCATCTAGCTCTCTACTTTTGAATAGTCTGTCCAACTTTTCTTATTCGAGGCTGATTTAATACTCTTGACAGTTTAACATGAGTTAAGGGTTATCGATAAATTTTTCTATGATTTGTTTTTGAACTTGAAGCTTAAGTTCCATCTCAAGATCGTTATAGTTTTCTAAGATAAATTTAGAGACTTTGATCTACTGGAGTTACGTTTCAGGGTTTTGTGGAGAAGATGCGTCGACGGTTAACTTATCTTATTTGTCTTTTAAGCCATCCTCTTTTTCTTACTCTCAATAGAAATTGGAGAGATAGTTGATAAGCTCATCGTCGTTCTCTTAGATTAAGTTGAAGGAATTCGCTTTCCTATTTAGCTTTTGCCTTTTGACTCTGATGAACTCCCTGATCTCATCGAGCTCATATTGTGAGAGAGGTGGTTTTTTTAGAGAGATGTGATTCTGAATCTCCTTCATGGTGAGTTTGAATCCCTTTGTGATTTTGTGGAGGACAGTTGTTGCTTCATCATCCATCGCCAACCCATCCACCTCTTTCATCTCTAAAAATAAATCACAAATTTATGAGAGCATACTTCGTTTCCCAAGTAGATGAGTTTTGGATTGCTTGGATCCAACTTGCTTGCTAGTTTTAGTATTCACTGTTTTTTCTTCATCCTCACTGCTCAACCCATCTACATACCGAGAGTCGTCGCTGTCGAAGATATGGTTCCCCTGCTCCTTCATTATTTAATATAAGCTATTATTAAATATATAGTAAGCTATCAATCTACTCTCATCATCAAAGTGAGTGTGATTAAATAATCACAGAGCCAAGTTATCAATTTTCTTAGATCAGAAACCGGGGCAAAAAAGGGCTCTCAGATCAGAAAATATCACAAAAAATCACAAATAATCACAAAAAATCACAAAATTTGATAAAAAATCACAAAGTCCCCAAAAAATAATCACAGACTAAAAGTTTCTCAATTCTCACTCAGTTAAAAGCAAATCCATCATCCTTATTTGGGAATGTAGTAAATCAAAGCTATTTACTATATGAATCCAGCTATCTTAATATAATAATCTCATTCCAAAGTTTGAGCAGTCACATGAGGAAGACTTTGACGAGAGCTTAATGAGAGTGGTTCCTCAAGAGCTTTCTGGCCGCTTCAGATCGAAGCTCGATCTCTACACATACTTCACCGAGATACGTAAGTAAATATATTGCTTTCAAACTTTAATTTTTAGTGTGTTACTACATGCCACCGATCGAAGGTGTGAACCGAGACTACTTCAGGCAGATACTCAAGGGTGACAAGCGTCTCTTGAAGATGTCGGAGGTCAAGATGACGAAGGTCCCTAAATATGATGAGCTCTCAGTCCGATAAGTGTTCAAAGGAATTAGAGACGATGGAGATCTGCTGAGATTCTTACCAGACATGGATGAAAAATCGAAACCAATCGATCGGCAATACTTCTTCAATGTCGTCAACACCCTCCAGCCAGACTACCTCACGCACATTGTCAAGAGCACTTAAGACAAGAGGAATGCAGCCTCTGGTGATGCTGCGAAGAGCGATTTTATTCTCATCTCAGATGAATGGCTATCTCAACTCACAAGCCATCCCTTCATCTCAAGTAAAAAATTTTGAATTTCTTAAAACTTATTTTACAGAGAAGAATGGTAGGGCCCTACAGCTAATGAAGCAATCTGCTAAGGTGTTCAAGGCCAGACGACAGAAGCAGAACCCTCCTCCAGTTGCATCACTGAAGAGATTCAAGAACACTGACGGTCCTGGCTCAGCTCAAAAGCAATCCTACCAATCCAACGTGCTTATGATAGATGCAATCCTATGAATCAAAGCCAAGAGGGGCTAACTTAAAATCTCTCAAAAATGAGATTTAACATTTGAATTAATTCACTTAAACGTTATTCCTAACTTATTTAACTTATTCACACATAGTTATCTCACTATCTTATCATCTATCAAACTGAATGACTGTTGCACGAGCTTCCTTGCGTTTATCTTGTCGTCCTTTAGTGATGCCTTTAACTTAATTCTTTTATACTAGTTCTTCAGCATGGAGAAAAAATTCTCTATTGAATTGTACTAAGGCGAGTATGGTGGTGTGAAAATAAGTTAGATCGAGAATTCCCTGCAGAGTGCTTTGATTCTCTTGCTGTGATGTACTCTAAGATTGTCAAGCACTATAGCTAACTTTCTGTCTGCAAAGATCTCTTGCACTCCAAGGATGAAATCGTGAAATTTATCAGTGTCAATCGACTTGTCATGCATGTAAAAGATTTCAATTCCTTTAGACACTGAGATTCCACAAACGACGGCTAGGCTCTCCTACGCTTGGCGTTTATCTTGCACTTCTATGTTTTGGTTTTTATTACTGTAGTCTAATCTTTGCCTAGTCGCGAGAGTAAACATCACTTCATCAACAAAGAGGATTTCGTACTTGCCGTCGATAGCTTACTGAATTGAGCTCAGCATCTCCCTCTCCAAAATTGGTATTTAGAGTTTTTACTTTGGACTTTGGTACTTAGTCACAGTAATTGCCTTTCGCTTAATCCCATGTCTAAGGTAGATGGATCTCAAGCGAGAGGGGGAAAGCTTGAATTCGGGGAAGCGCCGATGGACCATGACGCAGCGCTCTGCCAAAGTTAGTCCACTCCAAGCCTTGAGAGTATCGCCTGATATAATGAACTCCTCAGCGTCTTGGGGAAGAGCCTATCGCTTATTAGATAGTCGCATCTCTTGACCATGAAAAACTGAGCAGGTGCATACCTTTTTCACTTCAGCTATCCTGACGCCTGTGAGATAAGATATCTGCTTGTAGCTGAAGTAAACAGGAGCCTGCGAGCTTGCTTGACAATCACGATATCTCAAGTTTATTATCAGGTCCTTCAGATTGTAGTTGACTGCTCCCAGACTTACTATTTTCTAATCTGTGTTCTTCATCTCTATTTGATATTTGCTTTTGATTAAACTTTTTCAAATTAGAAGGGAAAATTATAAAGAAAGATTAATTTTTAAAAATTTTTTCAATTAAAAGTTATATTTGATTATGTTTTAATTACCAGTGCCAATATATCTTGATTAATTAATCTCTATTTATAAGCCGTGAGTCGAGTGAGACTTTGATATTAAAGTGATTTGATTGTCGTGAGTCGAGTGAGATTTCTATATTAGAGTTAATTTAAATCTTGTGAGTCGAGTGAGTCATGTTATTTAGATTAATCTTTAATATAATGTTTTAAATTGCTTATTAAGAATGATCATATTAGTTTTTAGAATTGAAGTTATATTAGAATCAGTGAGTCGAGTGAGACAGATGAGATTTATATTAAGAAAAGTAATTAATGTCGTGAGTCGAGTGAGACAAGTGAGATGAGTAATTAAAATAGGTTTGAGATAATAAATTTACTTACTTTCATGCTACGAAGTGATTGCTTTTACTTTCTTTTCCTATAATGAAAAAAACAAAAATATAATAGGTACGATATCTGATGGAGTGGGAATAAAACATATATAGCAAACAAATAGAAATAATAACTGAGAATAAATAATCTATATAAATATGAAATAACCAATATAGTAAGTATATGATTGCAGCTCAACTATCATAATTGCAATAATATCCAAATAACATGTCTCACTCGACTCACAGCGCAGAGAGAGTCATGATAATAAAAATAGCAAATATAGATAGCAAGATCTTTACCAGTTTTACTTACCATATCCTGCTGGTGGCTCACGTGACTAACTAGATTTTACTCACTTGATTGAATAACAATTGCCTGCATCAATGGCTAGCGGCAAAGATTCACATTTGATATCCTAGAATGCCAAATCATTAAATCAGATTTGTTTGAAAAGACAGTAATGACCAAATTTATTACAATTAATTGAGATGCTATTTAAAGAAGTAGATTATTCTTGATTACATTAAATTTCTCGAAAAATTCACTAAATGTTTTCTAAATTAAATAATTATTATAAGCCCTCTAAAATTAAATTTGGGACAAAAAATTGGTTTTTTGGCTAATTTTTTTAGAATTTTTTCTTTTTTCATAAAAAAAGGGATGACGGGGAAAAAGGCCCCCCCAAAAATTTTTTTTAAAAAATTTTCCCAAATTTTTTTAAAAAAAAGTCCCGTTTTCCAAATTTAATTTTCTACAAATTTTATTTATCCTTCCTTTGAATCCAAATCTCATTCAAATAAAATTAATAATTAAAACCCATTTTTTTAAAAAAAAAATTAATTACTAAAAATATTGATAATAGATGTTAACATCTTGAGTCTTTTCATAGTGCGATAATGATTAAAATGGAATATATATAATTCATCTCAGCTCATACTTAAGTTATTTTTACTTACCCCCAAAAATTTTCTAAGATAAATTTTAATAAATTTAAATTTTCAGGTTTTTTTACTCTTTTTTTTGGAAAAATAAAAAAAAAAAATTTCCTATTTTAAAATTTTTTTTAAATAAATTGCCCCTTTTATTTTTATCTTTTTAAAAAAATCCAAAAGTTAATTTTTTTATTTAGGAATTTATTTTAAATTTAATTTTTTGCTTGTTTATTTTTAATTTGTCAAGCAATTAAATTATATGTTTTTAATTTAAAAAATTTTTTTTTATTTTCGAAATATTTTATATTAATATGAATTATTAATATTTAAATCAGATGTTTGAAATTAAATTTGACTTAAATTAATAAAATAAATAAAATATCATGCTGTTTGAAATTGTCTATTTTTAAATTGATGCAATTAATAAGCATCTAAAAAATATTCCTTCTTTCTTGATTAAAGAGATGGAGTAAGGATTTGCTGATGGATTTCAGCTCTTGATGAAATGCCTCAATTTGGGTTGATGAGATATTAGGATGAAATAATAAAGCATCAATATAATTCTAGAGACTCCATAGTAACGCGAAGCTGAAAATTGCATGCAGCATTTTACAGCAAGAGTAGCCAAATGAGTAATCAGCAGCACACCCTGATATCTAACATCTCTCTCACCATAGTAAATCCATCATTTATAGCTGAGGACTATACCTATTCTTGGAGTTATCATCATTAATAATAGATAAATCAAATGAAATTTAGTGATATTGGTATTCCTGTATTAATTTAGAGTTACTCAATTAAAACTTCGAGATCATTTCCCCTTTAAAAATTTTAAAAGTAAATAGATTAAATAAAGGTTTCCCCCTTATTAACTCACTTTAAGGGAATTATATCAGCTTTTTTCCCATGCTCTTTTTACTTTAAACTCCTAACTAAACTTTTATTTTTTTTCCCTTAAATTTATGGGTTTTTAAAAAATTAAAAAAAAATTTTAGAAAAGATGAAAAAAAAATTTCTATAGTTTAATTAATAAAGACATCTCTAATTTATAACTCCTTGATCTATAATTTCTACCTTTTAGACAAATATATCAGCTTTTTTTTAATTTTTTGAAAAATTCCTTAAATTTTCAAACTTTTCCTTTTTTCGAACTATTCTTCCGCAATTTTTTTCTTCTTTTTCCCTTTCTTTTTAAAATTTTTTTTAAAATTTTTTACCTTTTATTTTTCCTTTTTAAATTTTCGAAATATTTTGTTCAGAAAAAAAAAGGATTTTATTATTTAAATTGGGGAAAAAATTATCTTTGATTTTTTCCATCTGAACTTGGTTTTCAAAAAATTATTTTAAAACTAAATATCTCTTACCTCCTCCGATTCTGGATTCGTATTCATCCTATAATTAAATTATATTAAAAACTAATTATAAATTCTAATTGTTCCAAGTAATTTGTCATTCTAAAGGGTTAATTAAGAAAGTCTAAAACTAAAAAGTAAATACAGGAATTTAGAGAGTGCTATCTTTGCTTCAACTTTTTAAATGCCAAGCTATTTTATTTTAACTCAGCATGCTAGACTATTTAATCCGGAGTTTTTATGCTTAAATTAAAACTTACTACATTAAAAAAATTTGAGACAAAATATTTTTTATATATGGAATTAATACGAATGTAAATGGGAAAGGAAGAAATATTTAATCAAAGTTTTAAACTAGAAGGACAGAGTGGTCCTAATGATCAGTTGGTGCTGGAATCTGATTTGTATTAATATATTCCCACTAATTATCAAATCATTTAAAATTTTTTAAAAATTAAAAATTTATCACTCCAAAAAAAAAGGGGGATAATTTGGGGGAAAATTTATGAAAAAAATTTTGGAAAATTTTTAAAAGCCATCTTAAAACCCAAATAATTTCAAAAATTCAGAATAAAATTTTAAATCGAAAAATCCTCTCAAGTGAAAAATACCAAAAAATAATTGTAGAAAATCTTAGATGTCCACAACCCATTACAAATTGCTTTTTATAAAACTCAGAGCATTAATTATTTGTTACTGAGTGGAGAGTATTAAATATATAATGAGTTAATTTAATTACTCACACTTTTAAAACATTCTATTTTTCATTTAATTCTGCACTGTAATTTAATACTATTTGTCCATTAATTACATAGCTTTGTTTCTGAAATATATTTTATTAAATATAATATAGGTCAGAATTTAATAAACTATCTTAACTTAAAAATTAATAAGAATTTTAAAAGAAATATTAACAAAATTTTATTTAAATTAAAAATAAATGGAATAAATTCAATTATACGCGGGTCACTTAAGATATCAAACTCTCTATAAATAAAATAAAAGCTCAATTCTAAGAATGGAAAATAGGAAAAATTTAGCAATTTAAAAAGTGTATAAATTTGAGTTAAATCAAATAATTTTAACAAATTACAATACCTCTATCTATCGAAATTGTATAGTATTGTAAGCACAATAATCTAATTACTGCATAATGATTGACTTCTCATATGAAATCAATAACTTTTAGATTAATTCTACATTCAAGAAAAAAGAATAAAGAAAATAAATTTCTTAAATTTTAAAAAAAAAAAATCTAAAAAAAAGAAAAATTTGCTTTTTAAAAAAGGATTTAAAATTTTCAATTTTTTAGAATTAAATAAATTATTTAAAAAATTTAATTTTAAAATTTTATTAAAACTTTTTAAAAAAAAGCCCAAAAATTTAATTTAAAATTTAAAAAATTTTTAAAAATCATTGGGTTGTTAAAAATTTAAAAAATTATTTAAAATTTTATTCAGGGGTTAAAAAAATTAAGAATTTTTCCATTTTAACTTTTATCTGCCCCCTTTTGAAAACATTTTAGTAAAAACCTACAAAATAAAAAACCCCCAAACATTTTTAAAGGGGGGAATGATTAAAAAACATAATTAATTTTTTTTGAAAGGGAAAAACCAAAAAAGGGTTTTTTAAATTTTAAAGAACATCTTAAATTTTCCAATATTTTTAAATCATATTTTAAATTTAATTTAAATAAATTTTTCTTAACATTTTTTTCTAAAAATGAAAAGAAAAATAATTAAAATTTTTTTTTTAAGGGGAAACATTCATCCCTTATCAATCCAATTTTTTTTAATTTTCAATTTTCAAAAATTTCCTTTTCCTTTTTAAATTTCCCTTTGGGTATGTAAATTTTTAAACCTTGATACTTTCCTTCTACAAACTCTCCATCGTATATACTCCCATCTGAATTATACAGAACTCCTTTTCCTTATAGCTTACCATTAACATTATTTATAATTGATTAAAAAGCAATGATAAAATAGATAATCATTTAATTCTAAATATATAACAAAGTTTCCTACATATCTTTATCCACTTGGATATTTCATTACACCATAAATTAAAAATATCATAACCTTATATTTTATTTACAAAATATGCATTAATTTAAAACAAAAAAACCCCATCATTAGGCTGTAAATATAAATGTGAGTGACTTATTTAGTTATCTTAATATTATTAATACTTACTAAAAATGGAGAAGCTCATGCGCAGCAACGACATAATTTAAGAGACTTTGAAAGATTAAACTCAGTAAAAAAAAAAAGGGAGAGAGCTCATTATTCCAGAGTTACAAGTTGGGACAGATCGCTTCCATCACCCCTTTCATCTGCAAGTGAAGGTAGACCACGCCTTCGGGCAGGGGTGGAGGCTTCCTCTTTGTCTCTGAGCTAGTGGATACATCCAGACTTTGCCTTGACGATAACAGCTGGCGCAAGCCTGACTTAGTTCAAGATACTTCGGAGTTGGGGAGAAGAGATTAGATTCCTTTGACTTCAATGTTTATGTATTTTCTCCTTTTACTGTTCCTACGTCTTGAATGCATCCATATCTTTATCCTCAATTCCATTTTTAAGCCACCTTTATTAAATCAAGCTATTTATTGAATTCTCCTTATTTTTATAAAATACATCTTTATTTTCTAAATTACAATCATAATATTATATAATTATAATTAATTTAAAAAAAATTTTTAAAAATTAAAATTAATTCTTTAGGTGTGGCTAATTACAGAGATTTGAGTAATAGAGTGCAACAACATGTAGTTTAAAATTAAAAATCTGACTCCCTGACCACTTGTCAAATTGACAAGTTGAAAATTTTAAATTACATGATGTTTCACTCTATATCTCTATTCTCATATATTTATTTTAGGAGGGGGGATTATTAGCCACACCTAAATATTAATTTACATTTTAAAATTTTTTTTAAATTTAAATTTTAATTTATAATTTTAAATTTTAAAAATTGGATTGATATTAAAATTTAGGAAATAATAAAGATTCAAGATTTTAGAAAGACTTGTTCATGTCATTTTAGTTTATCTTATAAATTGTGGCTAATGTCTAGATCATAACTTATGATTATTTTTTATTTTTAATAATCTTCTTCTTATTTTTAAAATTTAATTTGAAGATATGATAACAATATGAAAGGAACCAATCTTTATTAGGATTGTAAAAATTAAATTTACTTATTATAAATTTATTTATAATTAATTCTCTAATAGATTCATACTTATATTCAAATAATGCATAGCCGTGTATTTTGTCATTCATGAAATCTCCCTCGTACTCTGACCCATCTAACCACATGAATTTTCCTTTTCCATGCCTTTAATTATCAAGAATCCTCCCCTTTTGTAATTTCCAGGGGGTACTTAAATTTTTTCAAAAACTTAAATATTTTTCTTTAAAAGAATATCCTTCAAATTTTACCCATTATCGAACTTTTTAAATTTCTTTCCTGACTAGACCATTTTTTCCACCCCAAAAATTAAAATTTTTTTAATTTTTTTTGTGTTTTTAAAACTCACCAATTATTTAGGCCCTCTAAGTATTAAATTAGAAAGTTAAAAAAAAGGACCCAAAACCCGGGACTACACCGGGGCGCCCTTTCCCTGAAGGGTTTTTTTTGGTTTAAACCATTGGCTGGGAAGTACTTAAAAGAGGGAAAAGGGGTAATGGCAGCCAAACCTTGGGGAAGGGGGTGACTCTCACTGGGGGAAAAATCAAAAGGGGAGTGGGTTTTTCCCCACCCTCCTATTCCTTTTTACCCTGGGGGGACGAGATTATGGGCAAACCTCAATTAACAGTTGGGCAGCGGGAAACCAACGCTAAGGAGCACAATTCCTTTCCCGGGCCCCAAATACCGGATTTTTTTTTCCCCCTTTTAGGTTTTTTTATGGTCTGCAAAACCGGGGGTTCCCTCAGAGTTGAAAGGGGGCGGGGGTGCCACGTTTTAAATCCCTAAATTTGGGTGGGAGGTTTTTTGGCGTCAAAAATTTCTACACAAAAATCATTGACTCACGGGCCCACTTATTTTTGGGCCGGGGGGCCCCTTTTAAATTTCCCTTTTAAATTTTTATTTTTAATTGTCCACTTACAAAGTGACAAATTCCAAATCCATTAAATAAATCATCTTTCCATTAGCCATCATAAATTTCTCCATTCTCAAAGAAAGCTTTACCCAATCCATTAGGTCTATCATTTTTCCATTCACCTTCATAGACATTTCCTTCTATTTCCAAACGACCAAATCCCTCTCTTTTTCCGTCCTTCCACTGACCATTCACAAGCAAAATATATAAACAAATTATTTACCAGTATAGATTCTACCATCCTTACAAGTCACAGATTCGTAAGGCAACTTCCCTAGTCTTTCAGGTTTTTTATCCATATTCAACTCCTCTAATTACTCTTAGATGCAATTGGCTTCAACTTACAGTTCCTCCTTTTCTTCTTCATCCATTCAATTCAAAATAAAATATTTTTATCATTAATAAGAATTTTTATAATAGGAGTTTTTTGTTTTATAATATTTTAATTAATTATATAATCAAAATTTGGATTTATTATTATGAGTTCCAAGATTAAACACAAATTAAAATACCAAGGAAAGCAGTTGTTAAAGCAAAGAGGTTAAAATATATTTAATAAAAGGATTCAAAGCATTTAGATAGTTTATTTCTCTGTAACAATCGAGTACTTTGCTTCTGTCAAAAATTAATAGTTTTAAATATAAAATATTAAAATGGTGGACATATTTAGTATATTCGTGACTAAGCATTTGATATCATTGTTAATTTCAAGTGAAGATATGTATCTTATTATATACCAAAATTTAAATGCTATAAATGTGAAATACAAATACTCACTTGAGAGCTTTATATCTTAATTTAAAATTAACTAGATATATTCGCATTTTTTATGATATAGCAGACTTTTTGCCTGCCACTTCAACTAAAAACTAAGACTGAATTTAATAAAGCCAGTATGATAAGTTGATCTCTTCGTCAAGATCCGCTTGACTTTTTTACTGGTTTTGAGTAATGCCTTTAGGACTTTCTGAATATAATATCTTTATTATCGCTGGATATTAGAACTTCAGATCATTGGTTATTGTTAAGTGGTCTTCTCAGTTATTGTATGATACATGCAGGCAGAGAGATCAACTGGATCCAAATTTCGTGCTAGGTATAACAAATAGAGCTTTTTTTTTAATAAGGGAGGGACTTCAGGGTCTTCCTTTACTTAAAAGAGTTATTAGTTTAAATAAGTTAGGAAAAATCTTTTTTTAAATAAGAATTATTTTTAAAAATTTTAGTTGCCTCTTAATTCTCTCTTTTTAAATTTATATTTTAAAAGAAATTTGGGAATTTACTTTGATGCCGAGTAAATCTAAAATTATATTTACACCCGAATTAGCTGCATGCCCTTTTCGAGAAAGTATTTAAAATAATAAAACCTCTTTTCCCCTTCAATTTAAAGGGGTTATCTGTTTTTTTATTTAAAAAATTTTTTAAAAACTTTTTTTCAAATTTCCTAAATATTTTTGAAATTTTTATAGGACTTTGAGACTAATAGCTTGATCAAATTCCCCAAGAAACAAATATAAAATTTTCTCACTTTCCCTTTAATTTAAAACGTCTTTAAAAATTTTGATTGAGCTCAAAAGGGTAAACAAAAAATCTTATTAAATTAAATTTAAAAGAGAAATAGTTTTTTATTGCCTACATTAGCAGGAAGGGCATTTTTTTTTAATTTTTGCATTTCCCTCATGGTTTTTCCCTCATAAGTAAGTATTTTCAAAAAACTGTGCAAGTTGGCTTTTGAAATATTTATCAAGTATTGCTCTCCTAATAAAGGCCTTGAATAAATTTAATTCAGTTTTTTATAATAGTCCAATTTAAAACCCCAAAGGTTGAATAAAAGTTAAATTTTAGGGCACAAAAAATTAAATTTAAACATGAGAGAAATTATTCCCAAAAAAGAAAAGCAGAGAGCCCATATTTTTTGCCCACTCAAAACCTTTAATCACTAAAAAAAACCTAAAAGGGGAGACTGTTCATTTTTGAATTTAAAAGAAAATTCCTTAAATTATGAGGGAAAAGGGGGCCCTTCTTCTTTAAAAAAAGTCCCCC
>JAJKFJ010002471.1:0-2500 GCA_027382625.1 Tetmemena sp. SeJ-2015
AAAAAGACCAAAACAATTTTTTACTCAGTTCATTCTGCCATCACAAAGATAGGATCATAAGCAGCTAGATCATTGAGGGCGTTTCAACTCAGTTCTCTTTGAGAACTTTATCTATCAGACTCTGCGCTTGTGCGCACTGACAAAGAGATGCAAGACAAAAAGATAGTGTTTACTGATGGACAACGCAGTCATTCATAAATACTCAGAGATGTTTTGAGACAGTGAGGAAATTCAAAGCAGTGCTTCTCTTCAATGCAGAGTACTCGCCATGGCTGAACCCAGTCGAGTCGCTGTTCTAAACATGTAAAGGGCCACATGAAAGGTCACAAGTGCAGAACAAGTAATATAGATCTGAATTCAACTTTTAGGCTGCAGCTTGTGAAAAAGGTCGGAGAGATCCTGAGTGCGATGACTGAGAGAGAGATAAGACAGATCTGGAAGCTGAGCATAAAGAAATGGCTGCAGACTCTGCGCTATGAGCGCGTTGATGCAATCTCTCTATTTTCTGTAGGCGAAAGCCATGCATGCCTAAGACATAGATATATTTTAAGTACAAGCAATTTAGCGATATATTTTCAAACTCTAAAACAAGAAAAGAAGAGTTTTGGGGTTTTGCATTTGGTAAATAATTATATAATTTTGAGTTATTTCGCGAAACCCTCTTATTTATTTTCCAAAACTTGGGAAAAACTTTTGTATTCCTCCAATATTATGGTATATTTAAAGCCCTAAACTTTGTATTATGTGAGATCGTAGAATATAAGTCTAATATGTTGATCATAGTTTGAATAAGCAGCCGCGGTATGTATATATTAATTTGGGCTTAAAAAATTTCCGGAATTAAATTTAATTTAATGATAATCAATTTTAATTTCATTATTTCTACAATATTGTATCGAAACATTGAATTTCCTGGGTATAATTTTATCTCATTAGTTAGTCTTATATATTTTTTTAAAAAGAAAAATTCTACCTAATTTGTTATTAAACTCTAAGGTATTAAACAAAGTATTAAATTCTTAAATTAAGGGATTTTTAAATATTTAATTCCTATTATTTTCATGATATATAATGAATATTAATTTAAGGTCAAAGATAAGAAAACCTTATCAAGAAAAGTTTGAGGAAAAGATGTGATAATTTAAATTAGAGAATACCTAATAATTTAATGTTTATAAATTAAATGATGAACTAGTTCATACAGGGTCGGTGTCAAGATCAAGAAGAACTTTGTCATAGACTCTGTTATAGTTATATTAACTTCAATTTGAGCAGTTGTCTGTTGAGGGTGACCGAAGGATCATTTTGGGTGTTGTATTCATTGAGTATCCTGCTTTATTGTTATGTTCAAGATGACCTTAAAAAAGTTCCCATATTCAAGCACACTTTTACAGAATTTGGATATATTTTGATAAGATAAGTCTTTTTTTCAGGAAGGGATGCCTTATTTTTCCTGGACTCCTGCATCCTTGGGAAAGAAATTTTCAAGCTTTTAAATGATTGTTGTTTTTAATAATTATTTTAGGCATTATATTTACTTTTTAAATCTATATTTTTTAAAGTTTTTAAATATTTTTATTAATAGACAATAAGAAATTAAAGCAAAATAATTTCTAAGTAAATAACAAAATTCATAAATAATACAAATTTAAAGCAATTAATTTAAAAAGTTAATAATTATTAAATTTATACTTTTAAATTTTTTAATTTTATTTTTATTTTTATTTTTATTTTAAAATCTCCAAAAACCTTATTAATTTTTTATTTAAAATTTCTTATTACTCTTAAATTGAAAAAGAAAATAGTTTAAAGGTTTAAAGAAACTTCATTAAGTAAATTTATATAGTTTTTTTTCTTCAAATAAATTTATATTTTTTTTTGAAAAAAATTTAAAATTTGAATAATTTTTGTTAAAATTTAAATTTAAAACCTTAATGAAAATTTTACAAAAAATTTTTTTTAAAAATTATTATTTTATTAAATTTTTAACATAAAATTTAAAAAATTTAAAAAATTTTTTATTTTTAAAAAATTTTTTATTTTTTTTTAAAATTTGTTAAAAGTTAAAAAAAATTTTTGTAGAACATTTTTTCTTAAATAATTTTTTTGCCAAACACGAAAATTAATAATTATTGAAGCGATTTCTAATTACAAGACAGAGTGAAACTTAATATTTATAGTTGTAATTAGTATTTTCTTATATTAATACAATCTTATATAATTTATATAAAGTAAAGAGAATTTAAAATACAGTCGAAATACATATCATATTGCATTCTTCCTGATCATGCTGCAAATTCAGCTTCACTTGAATAGATATATTCTTCGAATTGGCTATCTTTTATAGTACTAATTTCTTGTTCCATCTTAGGAATTTCTTTAAGGTACCTCCTCGTGATAAGATGTGCTGCATTAATAAATAAGCTGCTTATTCCTCTCATTTTATTTTAGTATAAGTTTCTCTTCATTTTTTTATATAGATTAGTAGATATTCGAGATG
>JAJKFJ010002471.1:7500-22333 GCA_027382625.1 Tetmemena sp. SeJ-2015
AAAAAAATTTAAATTTTTAAATTTAAATTATTTCTTTTATTTAAATTTTAAAAATTTTTTAAAGTTTCTTTTTTTTTAAAAAGAAATTTTTTAAAAAACAAAAAAATAAAAAAAATTCCATTTAAAATTAAAATTTTCTTTTTTTTAAAATAAATTTTTATTTTTTAATAAATTTTTTTAAAAAAAATTATTATAAAAAAATAATTTTTGTTTTGGGATATATAAGTGCAAAAAAGGGGTAATTCAAAAATAACAAATAAATAAAATGGAAAAAATAAAGAAAAAATCTGCATAAACTAAATCTTACTTATTATTTTTATAAATCGGAACTCAGTTGACTAGTTTAATAAGTTATTTTTAATATTTAAAAAATCAAATGAAAATTTTAAAGAGAAGAAAATTTTTGCTGGCATCAATTTATTATATTTAATGTAATATTACCAATATTTAGACAATATTTTAAAATAGAATAATAATTCGAATGATTTCCATTCATAAAAAGGAAAAGACTATTTTTTATTATATTTTAATTAACTAAATAAGCAATGGATATTAGACAGTAAGAGAATCATTAAAATCACCTATATTTATGCAAAAAATATTCGCTTATTTGCTTTATTTTATAACAATTTTCAGGCCTTGCATTTAGAAATTGTTTTGCAAAGCTAATTTAAAAATCGAATTTCTGAGAATAAATATATTCAAGCTATATTTTATGATAAATTAAATTTATAATTTTCGAGTATGAAACGACAGAAAAATTCTTAATGAAATCTAATTATTATAATTTTATGAATAATTTTTAAATATCTTAAAGTTTAAATTATTAAAAATAAAAAATAGCATTTGTTCTATTTATAAAGCAAAAAATTTTCTTCCTTTTTTAATTGCTCAATATATTAATATTTTTAATAGATATTAAATGTGATAGAATTAATTGAAGTTAACATAAGTTTTTTATTTTTAGTTAAAGGCAATGAAGAACCTTGAATTTTGTTTAGTTTCTAGAATCATTATAAGCTCTGAATTTCTTCAAATTTAATGAAAGCGCAAATCAATATTTAATATTAACATCCACATTAACTCTTCAACTCTTATTATCCTTTATAATAATATAATAAAAATAGTCATGATATTAACTTAAAAATTTATTTATAATATCAAATTAATAATAAGATTATTGCTCAATCTTTTAAGAACTTAATAAATCAAAAATATAAGCTAAGTGTTTAATGGAGAAAAATGACTAAAGTTAATTTATTAGTAAATTAAATTTTAAGTTAGTATATCTGATAAATTATCTAAGAATTAAATATATATATTAATTAAAATTGAATTAAAATTTATAATCTATTGAATTCATATCTATGATTTCATAAATACTTTGACTATTTAGTCTTTCAAATTTTTTTGCGGATATAATTAAATTCTTAAAGCAAAATCCAAGTTTAGATTAAAAGAGGAATTAGGAATAGAGCTATGCACTTTCAAATATCTTTAATTGATAAATATAAGCTACGAAAATAAATCAGACGGTTCTGGGATTTACTGCACAAGTTTCCTCTCCATTTATTATTTTAATAAATCCAGATTTTAATTTAATTATCATTATTTATGTTAATTTAATTATCAACTCGAGTATGATAATAATTTATAAATGATGTCCAGTTGTTAACATGATCATTAAATTATTATTTATTAATTATTTTTAAATAGTTTTCATCCTAATATTTCTCAAAGGACTCTAAGAAAAAGCAGCAGCGAGTAAATTCAAATTAAAATTCAATAACTAAAAAAATTTCTTCAATTTAATCCGACAATATTTACCTCAATTTATTGTTTTAAATAATTCTATTCAATTAATTTTAGCAAAATGGAATGAGATGAATAATAAACATTTAATTTTGCTGCTAAAACTTAATGCTGTTATTCAATAACTAATTTCTTCAAGAATTTTATTTTTCTTTTTTTTTAAAAGTGAAAATAAATTAAATATATTATACGTTCAGCCCGATTTTTGACTACTGGCTAGGAAGCCACTTGCCCAGTAAGAAGCCACTGTTTTTCGTCTTTTTACTGAACTTTAGAGAAGTTGCTTCAAATCTATCCATGATTGGCATGTTGAAAGATAAATAACCCTACAATTGTGGGATTTAATAAAGTAAAATTACCTTTTTTTTGACATTTTTCTAGCAATACTCGGCCGACAAGGAGCGCTTACAGTACCAAGTTTTAACCCAGATGGCAAGTGCTTCGTCCTCGTTCGTCCAGGTCTTACAGAAGGAGACTGAAAAGTTTTTTGAAAAATCGGGGCTGAACGGATAAATATTGTAATATAACTATGTCAAGATCTGGATGAAAACAGTTTATTTGGAATTTATTTTTTATTTTAATTGAAAAGCTGCAGTTTGAAGTGTTCTGAAGAAAAATAATTATTTTTAAATAATTGTAATCGTATTTAATATTGGACTTTAAAATTTGTAATTAATTATGAAATAATTGTATCTATAAAATAATTATTTAAGTTAAAAGCTAATGAATCCAAATGCAACAAAAAATATCGTTGTTTAATTAATTATCAAACTTTAAAAATTATCGCTGTGAATGTAATAAAAAGAGAGAATTAAATTAGATTATTAAAATGGATAAAATTGTAAGTTTTGCAATTGAACTATCTAAAAATTAAAAAAATGAATTACATCATTCGATTCAGCTTGAAATTTTAGCAAATTTTTATCCTTGCAACTTTTTTGTAGGAGTTAATCCAGAATTATAAGTGACGCAGTTTTGAATAGTTTAATGATGAGGAAGAAGTATAATTGGTGAGACATATCTGGATGCTAGGAGGTGCTAAAGAGATGATTAAAGAAAAAATTCATATTGATTTTTAAAGAGATATCGAATAAGCTACAGATTAGGGGGTGCTAACGTTCACGAAGTTGCAATTCTCTATTTATTATTTTAACAAATTAAATTTAATATAATTAAAGAATAATCAGAATTTTATAAAAGAATCAATAATTATTTTTAACTTTAATTTATTTGAAATTATTAATTAAGTAATCAATAATTTGATTTTTTACAATTGAGAAAAAGAATTATTCTAATTAATTTTTAATGGTGATTAATCATTTTAATTAAAGCTGCATAAGTAATTCCCATCTCAAATTACCTTAAAGATATGATGATTATTAAATTATAATGGATTAATTAAGAGCACTCATGTTCTCATCATTATTTTGATTTAGTTATATGGATTCAATCTTTCAAAAAAAAATTTCAAATATTCAATGAAGAAGTGTGTATGAATAAATGACAACGTAATCAGATTATTTCATCTCTTCAATCTCACTAACTCTTTTCTCTTCAGATTAAAACCCACAAGTTATTTAGATGAATTTTAAATATAAATTATTTCTGTGGATATAAATATTTTAATTAATTTTAAATTATTTAACCTATTTAATTTAATAATAGTAGATATTAGCTCTCTTCAATTCTTTATCGTGTGAGTAAAAGCTTTATATAAAATAATGATAATAAGCTTAATACTATCTTAAAGATAGGAGATTGTGATGATAATTAATATTAACACAAAAGAGAGAATATCATAATCAATTCATATACAAAGTTCAAAATTTACAAGTATAAAAATTCGAAGTACTCATTACAAGTGTTAAAAATAAAACATATCCTATCGAAATGAGTTTAATGAGCTCATCTAAACATTATCTTATATTTTACTGTAATCATTCATTACAATTTAAATAGATAAAGGTAGTCAGTTCATAATACACTTACTAATCAAAAAATATAATTTATGATTTTTATCTGAAAATATTAACTTACTTCTCAATATATTAGAAGAAGAAAAATAAAATTTATTATTATTATTTAGCAAATCTCTCTACATTTAAAGGATTACACTTTATTTTTATGCTTATATTATATTATTTCTCTAGAAATAGTAGGAAGAACATATTCTAATTAATACGAGGAAATATAACATAGGACATTACTCATGCTTTAATATTTTTGGATGATTCTCTAATTTAGAATTATTTTTTGATAAATTAAAAATTAAATAATTATATTAGAATTAAATCAAATTAAAATTATCTCCTAGTAGTCCATCTTATATTATTGACATTATATACCAATTAAATGAATTTATGCCAACTTGATTCAGGGTTCTTTCTGTATTAATATTTTAAAAACAGATTATTGGATAAATTCTCAATATAATAATGGAAAATTTAATATTTAAATTCGCAAAATGCCAAAATAGTTGCTAAGTTTATTCAGATAAATTTAATTTTTTAAAAAAATAAGATTTAATATTTTATTTCGAAGATATAATAGATAAAATAAATAAAAATCGTTGAATAAATATTTAAATGTTAGCAAAATTAAAGATAATTTATATTTTATTTTAATAGCTAGCATTTTATAAACAAGCAAAATATAAATTATCAATTTGAAAATAATATTGAATTTTGAATTAGTTTCATTTTTAATTGTTATTTATTTAGTAAAATAATAAGATACACCATGTTAATTAGAATATTCTACACTATATTGTATAAAATAAAAAAAATAATATTTCTGAGTTGAAGAAGATATAATAAAATCTCCTGTAAATTAAACTTTTCATTATCGCAGAATAAGTAATTAAAAGAGATTTAATCTCTCAAATGAAATTTTTATTTTAATTTATAATTGGCATCTTTAATTTATTACAATAATCATTTTATTTCAATAAAATTAATTGCTTAAAGCCTTTTTTCAAAATGAAAATTATTAAAGGAAAGAACTCTCATATAAAATTATAAATATATTTATATTTTAAACAATGAGATTCTACTTCCTATTTTAACTCTTTAATTAGTGCTTCTCCTCATAAATTTCTTAACAAAATTTCAGCGAATCTGATATAATTCTTAAAGATATTTAAAAATATAATACATTAAAATTATAAATATTATGAATTTTTTAAATTTAAACTTCCTTAATCTTCATGATAATTAGTTTTAAAAAATTATTAATTAATTAATTATAATAAAATTTGTATAAATTTTAAAATTCGAGTTTCTAGAAAAATTGATTCATCTTTATAACAAGTTTATTTTCAGAATATTTATGAATAATTAGTTGAAAATTTTCTATAGTTATTTAGCACTCAAGATAATTTAATTATTTTGTATTTCTTAATTTTAAACTTTATCTTATTAATTTTATGCTTTAATTATTTTTGTTTTACTTATCAGCCTCTTAATAGTGCAATTAGTTATGACATATAATCTATTGCTTAATTAACTATTATATTCCTGTAAATATGCCAAATTTTAATATTAAATATGATATTTGATATTAAAAAAATTATAATTGATAAAATATACATAAATATCCACATAAATCTTCAAAGGAAAGATGCTTAAAAATTATCATTATCAAAGACTATATTAAAATAATTTTTATATGTTTTAAAATCTACAAATTTCTGGAACTCTCTTTCATTTAAGTTTCTTATATTTTCAAATCTAACGGCTTGATGATAGAATAATGGTTCAAAAGATTATTGAGGAACTATTATTAAAGATTAAGATAAAATAAATCTGCAAAAAAAACTCAAAGAATATAAAATTGTTTCTAAATAATAAAATTCATCGATAAAGATTTTAAGGAGGTTTCTTCAAGCAAAAATATAGTGTTTTTTCTCTTTAAACTATTTATTACTACTAAGACTTTTTTTTCTAATATATTATTCAATATCTTTGAATTATATTTTATAATCTGAATAAAACACTTAAAACTTTAGATAACTCATCTAAATTCAAACTAAATTGAATAGATAAATTTTAATTAATTTCGCAATATAAGGGACAGAAATTTACAATAAAATAAAATTTAACTTTAAATATTAATTAATCCTGATACTTTATAAATTAATAAATAACTTAATATCATTATTTGAAAAACATTTATTAATTTATTGAAATTTAGATTTTCTTATGCAAATATTAATTTTTTTGCCTTAAATTTAATTTTAAATATAATCATTTTAAATTTTACAATCATCGCAGACACTAGATTTTTAAATTTCTATTAGTTAATACCTTGTTAACAGAAATAGCTGTGAATAAATTTGATACTTTTAAACATTACTTATTTTCGAGTTTTCAATTTTTAATTTAATTTAAAACTCAGCAAAAGAGTTTTATCGGTTTAGTGTTAATATATCTCGATAAGATTTACACGATATTTATTTTTGTATAAAATATAATTAAAATCGGTGATTGGTTTAAATAATAAATGAGGAGTTGAAACTTCGTGTCGGTTGAAAAATTGCATAAGCACCTGCTGATCTGCAGATTGTTCGATAGCTTATCAAAAATTAACATGAGTTCCTTTAATCAACTACTTAGCATCTCTCGGCAGTGAGATATAATGTACTCACTCATCTTCATCATCATATTTATCCTCTTATTATGAAATTCAATCACCCTTAGATTTAGTGAAATCTTTTAAATAATTAATAAATTTATTTAAATCTACAATTTAAATTAATTAATCTCAAATAGTTTTATCAATTTATTCCTAAGAATCTTTGAGACCTTCAATATAGATTTTTAAAAATATATTTTTAGTTATAATTTACTCAAATTAAATAACAGGAATTAATATCAAAATATTCTTCAATATATTATTAATTAAAAAAAATTATATTTATGATATTATACATGTTGTAGTTTACTTTATCTAATTTCTGAGGGAAGATGGAAGCCTAGCAACTCCCTTTGAATCACAGAGCACATCGTTTTCGACGCACTATAGGCTTAAAAGTAATCATTTATAGGAAAAATAAGATCTGTATTTACAGTTTATGGAGTCTATGCAATAGTTCAATAAAAATTAATGCATTTATGTCTTTGGGGTTCGAAATCTGGGCTCAGCTCATGTAACAATTCTAAAGTATTATCAAGAATATTTTAATAGATTATTATTTAAGTAACATTATATATAATTATTATGGCTTATTTCAATGATTAATAACAGAAATATGTATAAGAATAGCTCTTTCAAGTGCAGCTATTTAAATAACAAACTTATTTTAATCGGTTTCTTGTATCTATTGAACTGTTTTTTAATTTTCTCTAAAACTCCTAGACAATAAATAATAAACATTAAATAGAGAATATAATCTAAGTATATGTTTCTTAATTCTATATCAAAATATTCTTCTTAACATTAAATGATTTTAGATGATTATTTATTCATTTTAAATAGTTGGAGATTAAGTTACCAGTAGCAAAGATTAAATTTGGCAGAATAGTTCTCGAGCTTATATGAACTTCTGCAGCTATATTTGAGCCTAATACTGATTTTAACTATTTCGCAAATTTTTTTTCAGTAGTAAAAACCTTGTATTAGCTTAATCTATTTACAATTGAATTTCATTTTATACTATTAGAATATAAAGTATAATAAGTAAAGAAAAAATATTATAAATATAAAAAGATATATGTTAACCCTATTCATTCAATTTCTAAAAATAAATTAATTTGCATCTTATTTAATTAAGAATATATTTTTACAAATCATTTCGTATTTGTGAGCACTTGAAGATATTTTTTAATGAGAATAAGTTTAAATGCTTTTGAATGATTCTTAGGTTGATCCATACTTTTGATCAATAAATTGGAATACCTTTGAAGCATATCCTACGCATAAGATTGACAATTATAACAAATAATCACATAAATCTTTAATTATTAAAACCATCTTATATTCAAAGATGTCTCTAGGCGTCGTGAAAAGACAAAAAATTCGTAATTTTTATATATTTTTTATGTAATTTTTATTTAAATTTAGTTAATGTAAAAATTAATTTTAATTTTTTCTTTTTAAATTGATTTTAATTTAAAAATTTTTACTATTCAGTGCTACCTAGAATAAAAAAATAGCTAAGATTTGTAAACAAGTTATCCAAAAATATATCTGATAAAATTTATTTTAAAATAAACTTAACAAGGAATTAAATTAATATAGAAATAATTTATGTTAGTTGAAATTTAAACTATTTCAATAATTAGGAAGGAAATACGACTGCATGATGGGTGATTTAGAGAAATTAAGTAAAACTAGTTTCAAGAGATTTTTACTTGACTATTTGTTTTGGGAATTTTTTTTCATTAATAAATATTATAATGGAATGAATTCAGGTTTGTTTCAATGATGAAAATTTGGATATATCAAAATAAATTGCTATGATTCTTAAAAATAAAGTATCAATAGTAAATTGCGAATCTCATCTAAAGCTTTGATTAGCTATCAAACAAGCTACATCTCTGGGCTGCTTGAACATTTTAAATCAACTCTCAAAAATTTTTAGCTCTTATTTTTTAAAAAAAAGTGTATTGCTGATTTTAATTTAATTCTCAACTAATAAGACTGAATTTGGCAGCTTAAGATCGTTCCTAAAATTTCCCTTAAATTTCTATTTCTTCAAGATCTAAAATATTATTTTTTTAAAAGATCAAAATTTAATGATCATTTGTTTTTCAAACTTTCAGCAATAACAATAGAATATTCTGAAATCAATGTTTGAAAATTTAGGTTAAGGCATATAAATTATTTTTTAGACAACTTAAAATAACAAATTTTTGAATATACAAAATTATTTATTCTTCGCAATGAACTAAGAAGATTTTCTCAAATTATAAAGATAATTCACATTAGATTTAAAATTATCAGATTCATTACAAAGTTATGATTAATAAGAATCATAATAAGATAAATTCGAAATTATTAAATTTTTTTTAAAAAAATAAATATTCATTTTAATTATTTGTTTTTACTTTTTAATTTATAAAAAATAATTTAATCTACAATATACCCACATAATACTATGGGCATTATAAATAAGATTAAATAATTTTATAAATAATATTTATTCGAATAAAGATATTAAGTATTTTAATTATTTACTAAATTTTATAAATAAAAATTATCTTAAAGATGAAGAAGAAAAATTTGGATATAAATTTAAAGTCAAAACTTATTAAGTGATTATAAGAACCTAAATCATTAAACTCTTTCCAATCTTTTCATTTTTGATCGGCTTAATATATAAATTAGCGAGATATATGGCGAGTCTATTATAATAAGGGAAGATATTTAATATTCTTATAGATTCTATGATATAAGCTCTTGCAATTTATTTAGCCTCAGTTCCTTCGCTGCCGATATGTTATATATATATGCAAAGATTACTTCCTAGAAACGCATGAGGACTCCCAGCTTTACCATCCGATTTACAGAACGATTGCCAGAAATACTGCATTTCTTACTCTCTCTTACTGAAGGTGTAAGTTGCCTGTCGCTCAAGAGCCTCGAGGACAATAACAAAATGTTTCTCAGATAGATCTAAGAAAATTTGCTTTCTGCCTCCAGTAGGAAGCTCGTAAAGTAAGGCTGTATCTAAAATCGTATTGACCTCTTATCCTTAGTCTTTTCCAATCTTTCTCATATATTGATTGCATATTATTCCTGGATGTCTGCCTGTCATCCGCCTGTTGTCCTCAATAGCCAATCATCTTCAATAAGTTATAACAGTAATAGGATAAAATTCCTTTTCTAAACTTTTTATGCTTTCGTGAAGTGAACAATTGAGAAAATAATATTTTAAAGTATTCTTGTTGAATTTTAAATAGTTTCTTCACTTTGTTGATCGAGCTTAGATTCTTTTAGCTTTCGCCTAATGTTGGTTAAAATACCAGTAAGTTTTAAATGTTTGTTTTTTAGCTTAAGTTTTATAAAATTAAATTTTAAACTTTTCTTCAGACTTAATCACTAATTTAACGTTATAAAATTGTTTAGATTTTCTGGTCAGAAATAAAGGACTGGCTCTCTACTCTAACATTCGATTATTACAAGATTGAGATTCTTTCCCTCATTTTATAAAAAAAAGATGAGAAGTCTTTTAACTGGAATATACTGTTTACTAATTCAAACTCTTAAAGAAAGTCTCTATGACTAGTTTGCAGCTTGTATTAAACAACTTGAACTTCAATAAATTTTGTCTAGGTCTAAAATTCCAAGAAACCTAAAAAAAAGTTTTATAAATTATTATAGAAGATTGTAGCATAATTAATCTCCTTTCTAATATTAGAGAAGTTTTGGGGCATTCAGGTAAAATATGTTATTCTTTTCTTCAAATTCTTTTATTCAAAACAAATTAATTTTAAATATTAATTATAAAATTTAAATTAAATTAAATAAATTAAAATCTATTAACAAATATTATTCCACAATTGGTGTAGTTTACAAATGCAAAATTTAATTTAAAGATAAAAAAAGAGACTGAATATTTTAAACTAAAATTGCTTTAATAAAACTTTTGGTCGAGAAATTTCGTTAATTAAATATGAAATATTACAGAGAAAAAAAAATCATAAAAGTTTTAGAGAAAGTTCTTCAATTATATTTTCATAGAATTTAAATTATAGAAACTTAATTTATTGAATATTAGTAATAATTGGAACATATTTTCTTAAGAAATCACATTTGCTCTTTCTCTATTTGAATATAATGTTAAAGATTTTATTAAGCAGTAAATTTTTTAGCATAAGTTTTTGAATAATTAGGAAATTATTTAATAAAATTAAGTATTAAAATTAAGATAATCAAATCTTAATTAATAGGACAAAAAATATAATAGAAGAATTAAAACCGCATTTATTATAATTAAAATTATAAATAATAATTTAGAGATAAATTAATTATTGTTGGAGAATGAGAATTTTAATATAATAAAAGAGAGAATCATTGAATTTCAATTGGCATGTAATACTGATTCCACACTTATATCAGAGGAATTGGTATTAATTCCAAGCCTACTCAAAGTTTAAAAATAATTTAAAAAAAATAATGCAGGAAAGACTGCTTCTTAATTTTATTTCCAATTTAAATAGAATGAGAAAGTTAAACTTAGGGAGTAGGTTCAATAAACCAATAGCTATCAATATCTATTTATCATTTATTATGGTGCTAAAGAATGAGATAAGACAAAATGATAGATTATATGATGGATAAAAACACATGAATTAAGTACATTTATTTTTTTATTTGAATTCTTAAGCACTCGCTGAGATTTTTAAAGGGATCTTGCCCATTATTTTATCATATTTTGTGTATTCTCTTTGAGTCTCTTAATAGTTATTAATACCCTTATTTGCTCCTTCTTCTGTAATATCTTTTTTTACTAATAGATTCTTAATAAATATTAATGATTTAAAATTTTTCGACCATCATAAAACTAGTGAAGAGCACAAAGCCAAAGACTCGAATTACTGCAAGTAAATTAGGAGTTCATCGGTGTAAGAAGCTAAAAGGATTCTTATATTTTTAAATTATTCTATCTTTGCTACATATTTAGACTCTAATATTTAAGTTTTAATGTCGAGCTAAACGAATATCATATCATTAGAATTACGATAGAAGTAAAAAGGCTTACTCGCATTTAGATTTGATCTGTATTCATTGAAATTCTTCATCTATCTTGGAGTAAAATAGTTTTTTAGCTGCATTTTTATAATCTTTTGTAATTTAATTCTATCAAAATGATTTTTGAATTAATTTAATTTACTACTGTAGAGCAAGGCATTAATTTTATTTATTTATCAAATTATTAATAATTTATAAGTAGTTAGGATTTCACTCATAATTTAAAAATTTAATAAATATAGAGGTTTATTAGATTTATAATTTAAAAATAGTTTTGTTCAGAAATTTATATTCTTTTAATTTACATTAAGAAGAGTAGATGATTACTCTATAATATGTAATTTAGTTATAAAATTAGTTTAGATATTTTTTAATATTTTAAATTACTTTAATTTTATATAATGTCATTTTAAATATTATAAAGCAACAGATGCAAGAACTTTGAGCAAGACTTATCATAGAAATTATCTGTTTAAACCATTTTATTTTTTTAATTATAATTATGTTTTAAATATCTATACTCCAAGAAGAAGAAGAAATTCTATATTTTTCTTAATTAAAATATAATTCTCATCAAATTTCAAGAACACAAACTATAGGATAGCAAGATTTGGTCTGCTAGAGTCTATTTATTTATGCTTTTGACAATGTATTTGGAGATTTATTATCATCTAATCGTATCTATCTTGGAAGTACACTTATAAGATTTGAAATGATAATATGGATTTAAGTCATTCTTGAGGAACTACTTATTTTTTAATTCGGTAATCTTAAGTTTTTACGATCCTAATCTAAAATGATTCACTATAACTATAGTTTTTAAAGGATATTTAACTCTTACCTTTGCTTTTCATCATCAATAGAAATCTTTAGGAGAAAAGTTCTTATGAGTTTACTTTTAGCTTCCATTTTTAGTTCTTATCTGGACACTTTGCAATTTTCAGTTCGACTCAAGACCCATTTTATTTTAAACCCATTCTGAAATTAATAACTCAAAATAATCATTCAGGTGAGCATTATAAATCTCTATTTTTATTTAAGGAAAATAAATTATGATAATCAAATTGTACTATCCTATATTAAAATCTAAATAAAAAGAAACAAATTGTTGTTCTCGTTGAGAAGATTAATTTTTAATTATTTTAACAAATTTAATACTTTTTTTTATTCCTGCTATCTGACACAATATTTTATAATATAAATTGCACAAATAACTATATTGCTAAGGTTCCTAAGATTAATGAAAATCAAGGAATTTTTTTGTCATTTACCTTGTCCTGCCAGCTTCAAAAATAAAGTAAAAAGTTTTAATATAAATTATAAATATTTCACTTCTTTTTGGAATTCTATTTCATACTAGTTCCATTTTTCCTGCTAATGGCTATCTCAAAAATTTAGTTAAGAATATTATTTCATAAAATAATTATAAACCTAAGTTAAAAAATAAATTTTAATAAATTTATGTTTAACTTTATAGTGATGTTTTACACTTTTTTAATTTAAAAATAAAAATGAATGCAAAATATCATATTTAAATATTCTCCATAATAAAAATTTTTGCAATTATACTTTATTCAGTTGGATAATTATTTAGAAGAGTTTTAAAAATATATTTTCTTTTTGTGGAAATTTTTAAAGGTTTTTTATTTAATACCAAAAATTATATGGTATGATTACTAAGTATAAATTTTTTTTAAAAAAATTTTAATTGCAAAAATTGAATAAACAAAAAAACTGAAATATACTTTGACTTAAAAAATTATATTAAAATTCGTTAATTTATAAAAATTGTTTTTTTCATTTAAATGGTTTGAAATTTTGAAAATTTAAAAAACCCCCAATAAATCCCTTTTAATTTTCATTAATATTAAACAAATTTTAAAAATTAAAAGCATAAGGATTTATTTGCAATATGAAGAATAAAAATAATGAGAATGAAGTTTTAACTCAAAAATTATTTTCTTGCTAAGTTGAAATAATTTTTTAATTTTGTTATTTATTTAAAATGAAGTTTTCTTTTCCCATCTAATGTGCTAATTACTGCTGCTAAAACCATTAGGCTACTCTCTCTTGTATCTCCTTTGTAAGAGCAATCAGTGAAATAAAGAAATTCTATCACTAGATTTGAGGCACAGTGCTTTCTTCTACACTTTGAAGGCTTGCTTCCGAAGGCTTATATTGCACTTCTCAAGCCTGAAGAATCATTTGCACAAAATAAATAACCTTGAGCTTTTGAAACATCTTCTTCTGTCTTTTGCAATGGTAAAAGCTATCTAAGCAGCTATAGCATAATTAAAGTAGCAAACTTCAAACTACTTAGTCGAGTTCTTCTGTCTGATTACATACTCTTTATTTATAAACTTTTGAAAAGTTATAATAAGGAAGATTTTAGGATCTTCACTTGTTCTATCATTTTCGATTTAATAATTTTTAAATATTATATTAATATTCAAAGAGTCTAAAATTTTAAGGGTAAGAGTAATGCATATTTATTGCTTTCAATTAATAGATCTAGCTCAAATCATGCTCATAAAAAATGATAAAATTTATTAGTAATAAGCCTTAGAAATAATTCTTCTTTGAATCTTCTAAGGACAGTAATCAAAATCTCTTCATCTATTGCATCGTTGATTATATAGATTCAATAAAATTAAAATCTTATATATTATCTTCAAAATAATGACCTTTATTTTTAATTCATATTTATTTTATTGTTTTGAAAAAAACTTTTAAAAATCACTATATAAAAAAGGGAATTAAAAGCAAGAATTTAATTAAAGAAAATTTTTAAAAAAAAATTATTTTTTAATTAATTTAACAAAAATTTTTTTGCAGTTATTTGAGAAAAAAAAATATTATAAATTTTAATTTCAAAGATAAAAAAAATTGTTAGTTTTGGTTTCAATTTAAAAAAACTTTTTTTAAATTTCCCTTTTTTCCAATTAAAATTAAAATGATAAAATTATTTAAATAATTATTATTTTTAAGATCAGGGGTGAATAAAATTAAATACAAAAGAGTTTGGAAAGGTCAAAAAACTCCTTAGAATCGCTGGATAGTTTAGACCTCGTAGCGAAAATCCGACCCCAGCTAATTTTAAAATGGATAGTAATTTAAAAGAGAGTTAGCTAAAATTATGACTCGCTAGGTGAAAAACAGTGGTACTAAAAAATGACTCGCTAATAAAAATAGATGAGTAGTTTTCAAAAATTGACTTGTCAAAAAGAAAATTTGGTCGCTGTCTATAAAGTGCTTGTCTGTGATTTCAACTTTGACATGTCCAGACGAATTAAACCTGGTTCTGATAATTTAATTAGATAGCTAAAAT
>JAJKFJ010002472.1:0-13718 GCA_027382625.1 Tetmemena sp. SeJ-2015
TTAATCTCTGCAGTCCTTCTTTAATAGTTTCCCTATTCTGTGAATTAAACCAAACCAGAAAAATAACTTGATAGGAGAACTGAATTAGCTGTCCTTTCAGGTAGCACGACTATCTCTATATGATCTTCAAAATTCACCAACACGACGAACGACCGATGCTCATGAATAAATACTCCTCTTCCTGTAGGCCAGTCGTCATTGATTCCCGCTGCATCATGCTGCTCATCTCTGTCTACACTATTGTAAATTAATCAAAATGATGTTCTAAGCAATTGTGATTGATTTATAACCCTTTAATAATTCCCTCTGAGAGCAACCACTAACGCTCTTTCTCATCCAATCTTGCCAGTTGTGTATACTACCCATAAAGTTCTCCCAAAACTTCAACTATCTTCCTTTCCACTTGCAGCTTAGCTTCACGAGTCATCAGAGGAGCGAAGGGCGTGCCTTTGAAATTCCTTCTTGCGCTAATCTTGAAATGCTTTACTTTTTCAAGAGCTTCCTGCATCTATTGCAGCTTCTCTGTGAACTAGTCGATGTGAAGATCTCCGAACTGGTAACTGTATCTGCTGTCGAATTTAGGATGCAAGTCTTTTATGATTAAGAGTGTTAAAAATGAGTTAAACTGTTTAGATCGGTCCAAAGAGATCATTAAACTACTTGTAGGCCTCCTCATCTGTAGCCATTACTCCTATCTCGCAATTCGGTTACTGAACTCCTCCTTTCACACACATCTAGATGTTTCCACCCTTCATAAATTAAAGATAAATTTTTTGAATAGAAGAACTAATCAACAATAAATCTAAAATCTGAAAAATTAGACTTCAGTAGATGAATTTGAATATTCCCAATTTCTAATCCTCCTTGAGAGATGCTTGTATTCCTAATCATTATAATTCTATACTTTTGAAGTATAGTAGATCTTGAAACTCATCTCCTATTGCTAAAAATCTTTAGCTTCTTCTTCTTCCTCAGAGGGCATATTCCACTTCACATCCTGCCATTTTCATCTTTCTTCTTTTGCTAATTGACAATGACATCTGAATCCCGATTATTGTCTTAAAGGAATTATCCTCGGATTTAGCTTGCCGCTGGTGAACTGAGCTTATCATTTTGAGTTGATAGCTTGAAGAAAATAAGCTAAACCTTGATTTTAAATGGCTGGAGCTATATTTGCTTGAGTTGACTTAAATTGTCTTATTATAAATTAAGAGTGAATTAAGACAAATCAAAAACTTATAAGGAATATAAAGATTCTTGATGTCGATGGCCACATCAAGAATATTTTATACTCTCAAATGCGCCTCTTCAGAGTTGAAGATCTTTGCACTGGCAATCACTGCCCAACTTCTTAGCTGAGGTATTTGAAAATGAAGCCCTTAAACTGGGTGAAGATTGAAATTTATTTGTTTTTTTAGCAGTGATGAAGCTGAAATATAATTAAGAATTTAATTAGAATAGCTTAATTGATTATTCAAATTGAATTAAGACTCTTAATTCAAACTAAGCCGCCAAATTTAAATAATAATTAAGATTGGAGGGAAAAAATTATGGAGACATCAGAATTAAGCCAAACAGGCTCTAGATCATAAAATGATAAAACCAAACTCCATACAAAAGATTTGTAATAAGTTGAAGGTGAAGGAATCTTTGCGAAGGGGAAACTAGATTGTGATCTTTCAGAGCTCTCATAATCTTTTGAAATAGGTAATTAAAAGAGAGGACGCAAGAGCCTTTACGCAGGAGCATCTTTTCCTCAACTGATCGACAAGGCAAAGTTAATCTTACCTTCAGTCGATTATGACATAGATAAGGTCCTTCAAATAGATGAATTCAAAGTTCTTAAAAATTCACAAGACATCCCCAGATTCTTGAGCAAATTTATTCTCAACCAAGCTACAAAGTGAAAACTAAAGTCAACAAAAGATATTTCTTCCAATTACTTAAAGGATTTAAATAACATTAAAAATGAGGGAGAGAGCAACAAGCCTACCATAATCAAAAGAGAAGCTCTAGATCTAACTATAGAAAATGGTACAGACTAAAAAAGCTCGTCGATTAACTTTGGAGCAAAAATTTAATCAGAGATAACTTCTTAATATATAAGAGAGTTCATGACAATTCCTTCTTCACAAAAGTATGACTTTATCTCCAAGATATTTTAAAGAAATAGCCAAAGCTTGCTAGATTTCTTAGTTAACTTTAAATTAACTTGCTCTGAGCCTCATTCCTCCAATATATTTAGAATGATTTATGAGCTAAACTTATAATCAAAGGCAAATTTGATAATTAAAGCAAAATTATTTGTGGTGTCCTTGCTATACTACAACTTTGAAATAATAGAAACAGAGCCCTAACTTTTGCAAAATTCAATGATTTTACTCGCCACTAGACCCAACTCTGAGTAATCGTTGGGTTTAGCAAATTATATATTTCTCAATGAACCAGAGTGTCTCTCTCTGTTTTAAGAGGAGTTGGTTAAGTTTGATCGAGGCAACATTGGAGTTGTGTAATTGATGATGGGAACTTTCCATCATTTCAAAATCGATTCTTAAGTTATCAGACTCTTACCGAACACTCTCATGATTTTAAACAGACCTTTTATTTAACTGTTAAAAGAAGATTAAGGTCTCAGATTGATTAGAGATGTTCCAATATCTATTGTTGGGGATTTTATTCACATTTGCTCGCTATCTTAGGCCTGCACATACAGCTAATTAGATAGTTTCATCACTAAAATGAATTCAATATTCACAACTAAATGGGACTTCATTGAACAAGAAGACTTCTAAAACCTATTCCATCAAATTTCTAATGAGCTTAAGTCAAGAAATCCTATATGGCTCGGCAAGTTGAATAATATAAGCAAGTTAGCAGAAGATTTTATACATCTCAGCCATGAGAAAGGCTTTAAAAGTTTCAAGGATATAATGAATGATTGTCTCAGAGCTGATTTTACTTAACTTAACAGACTCAAAGATTTACCTACTAAGGTAGATGACCTCAGAGAAGCCGATATGAAAAAGTTAATAGATGAATTCATCACTTTGAACAAAGATTTATAAGATACTAAACTACATTAGTTCGCCAAATCTTAGAAAGCTTTTTCAAATCTTAAAGAAATCGAAGCTTTTCAACTTTCACTTGGATTTGACTTGATGACTTTATAAAAGTTTTGTCTCAATTTCATCAAGCACTGCAATTCAGATCACATTTTTATCAATTTTGGCATTGGAAACGGCAAAACATTGCTTTGTACAACCCTTGCTCTCATTTATACTTTACTTAGAAAGCAACCCACCATTATTGTTGGGAAAAATGAGCATCTTATTCTGAGAGATGAGAAAAATTTTGGCCCTCATTTAAGAAAGCAAGGTGTTGTTGTGAATGTGAACTAGTTCTAAAATTAATGTGGAGTTTACTATATGACTCAAAAATATTTTGAGTCTCTGATGAGTGATCCACAATTCAAGGAAGTTTGGATAAACGCGAAATGTATAATAGATGAATACGACTGGATTTTATTTGAGGGAAGCGCTTAGTAAATGAAAAAGACTATCGACTTCTTAAAGTTATCCTCAGGATGTATCGGATTTACCGGATCAGTGATCAATGAAAAAGAAAAAGAATGCCTCAAAATAGCTTTCGATTGCGAAGAAGTAAAATTTCCAAACATTAATTGCATTCTTGGAGATAAGAGACAAAGCTCTGTTGGAGAGATTGTTAGCACAACTTAGCAAGACTACTTCAAAAAGGTCTTTGATATATGTTCAGCCTAAATTTACTTAAGCCCTGTTGTGATCGTTGCCTCAACTTCTTATCAGATATTAGAAACTAACTTCAAAAAATACAATAGCCTTCCATTCTTTTCCTTGAGATCAATGAAGGGAGTCAAGGTCGAAGCATAGATTGAAAAATCATTCATTTAACGCAACTCAATTAATTAGTACGCAATATTTTTGCTAAGTGAACAGCAAGGCAGGGATACAGATCTTAAATCCAATCACGATATCGAATCCAACGGAGGACTTTACCTTATAGTTGCAGATTTATTTTCTGAGAGATCCTTTTCTTAGATCATTGGAAGGGTCGGAAGATTGTAAAAGCGAGGCTAATATTCCCAAATTGTTTATAAATAAGGGTCTAAGCTCTCTTATTCTTAAGAAAAAGATCTCTATTAGCATTTGTTGGAAAATCAAAGTCATCAAAAGCTTTCTCTTTTACAAGCTATGCTGGCAAATCAAGAAGACAATTCAAAACTAAAAGAAGAAAAGATTGAGAATAT
Organism: Tetmemena sp. SeJ-2015; assembly: GCA_027382625.1. Taxonomy (NCBI): domain Eukaryota; phylum Ciliophora; class Spirotrichea; order Sporadotrichida; family Oxytrichidae; genus Tetmemena; species Tetmemena sp. SeJ-2015. The sequence goes on from JAJKFJ010002472.1 coordinate 4,286, forward strand.
AGATCAACAAAAAGAAGTTGCTTTGGAAGCTGTACCTGATTAAAAAGAAGAGATTGAGGTGGAAATCCACTCTAGCTAATGCAAAATCTTACCCGAAACTCTAATTGAGAGTTAAGTGATTATAGAAACTTTACCAATTGAGAAAAATGATTAGAATAGCCAAGCAAATAGTGGCACTAAAATAGATGAAGAAGAAAAAACTCAAAGCATGTATCAAAATGAATTGAAAATAATGGAAGCACCTTAATACAGGCATGATTAACAAGCTCAGGAAATTTCCATTGAAAATAGAATGACCCAAGGAGTGATGAAGAAGTGTAAAAACCAAGAGAGAGAAGCTTAACTTAAAGAGGAGGAGCATTAAATGTTGAAGCCCAAAAAAAGAGAGATAAAGAGAGCATAGAAGAGTAAGAAGAGCAGCAATTTAAATAAGGAGGAGATCAATGCTGAGTCACTTTCTCATAAGTCTTATCCGAATAAAGACATTTAACAAATTTCAGCTGATATTAGCTTAGGTGCCTAATCTGAAAAAGCTGAGAGCGCTAGAGGTAAAAAAAGAGGAGGCTATGTTAAAAAAGCCTCCTAAATGAGCCCAAGAAAGACCAGATTCCGAGGAAACAGATATTCGTAGTGAAATCTTTACCAAGGCTTCCTTTATTAAAGAGTATTCCTTTAACTTGTTTAAATTATCTTAAATAAATCTGTCCTTCTAATCATTTAGCGACGATTCCTACTTCATTCCATAGCATCATGCTGTCTACTCACTCTACCTTCTTCATCAATGACTCCTTGTCTGTGCAATTATTGAAACAGCTCTCTGTATGAGTGCAATTCATCGAGAGAGTCTTTCATTCCTTCAAACTCGAGCCTTATTCGTTTGTTCTCTTCAAGATATTTTTGCTTGCTCTTTTTCAATTCTTTCTCTTCTACTTTGACCTCCTCAATGTCATTGTTTTTTCTTCTCCTCTATGATGTTTGCTTGATTAAATGAGCAGACCTTCCTTTGTGGACTACGATAGATATTTAACGATAAAAATACTATACCGCTGTAGTTTATTGAACTTTGAAGAGCCTAGGCAAACTCTGGTTTCATGTGGACAATAAGGTTTTGTGATTAATCTAGTCTCTCTCTTCTCTTTGTCTTCGCCTCTTAGATCATTGAGTTTATGCCCTCTCGGTCGAGGGAGAGTAAAACATCACAAATCCATTTTTTATCTAAATGGAGCCAATCACATTGGTCTGGAAAGTATTTTAAGAGTGATGGTTTAGATTTGGCATAATCCATAAAATCATCAGCTGTTAGCCCTTCTATCTAAGGTACTGCTGATACGACAACATCATTTCTTTTTAAATACTAAACTCTATTAATAATGAAAAGCGTACCTCTTTTTCTCCATTAATGATACTTTTCAGAAAGTAGATATTAGTGCATGTCATCTTTGGAAGATAAGCATTACAGTCTTAAGCTAAAAAGTCATACAGCTCCTTCTTAGAACCAATTTTTTCGGAAACTTGATGGACGTTAACCGCGCTTAAATTATTGTTCATTTGTCCTTAAAACAACGCTTTTAAGATACTAGAAAAGTTACTTTGAAATTTGAGCTCTTTAAATGGGAAACTTTGGTTGTTAGTTTGATAATAATTATAAAAAACAAACTTATTTAATAGTAATAGTATAAGTATTCTATATAGAGAAAAAGCTTCCACTCTAATAAGTATTTATTTAAAAGAAAAGTTATAATTACATTTAATAACTAAAATGAAGCAAGCAGATATAAGAGGCTATTTTCGATAACTAGCAAATACACCATCACAAAGTCAAGAAGATGAGTCTCTAAGCTCTGGAGGCAGCTCTCGATAAGAGGAGAGATTGACAATTTAGCTTAAATATAAAAGTACAAGGCTTATTCATCTCAATAATCCTAAGGAATCAGATTTTTTGGTTTCTAAATTGACAATGTCGACAATATCATAGATAGAGGATAAAATTTAACCCTCCCCAAGCATTTAGGAAGATTTAGATGGTAAACTAGTTTAAATTGAGAATGAGCCTGATAGTTTTTTCGAACCAAACAATGGCTTTGACAACAACGAGCAAAATGTAACTGAACTACTATTTAAGGCAACTAGACTTCATCTAAAATTTTAGTTGATTGAAAAACACATAAGTTTCTCAGAAGAACAACTAACTGAGGAGTTAAAACTTTACATTGAATAATTATGGACCAGAGAAGCTTCAAAGCAAAAGGAATCCTAAAAGAATTTTCAGCTAGCTTCTTCTAACGCCCTGAACATTCCTTGCTTTCAGAATAATCTTCAACCCACTTATTTTGAAGTAGATCATTCTAAACACCCTTCTCAGTCTAGAGTGCTCTAATTATTAAAGGAAGGCTGCTCAAAAAGAAATTTATGCTCTCGCTATAAGGTCTCGTTTCAACGCCTTAACGAAATAATAAGCAAGAATACATAGCACTTAATCCACAAAGAAGGACCAGTTGTCAGTATTAGAAATGCACAGAGAAGGCGCATAAAGGCCTTGGTGTCTCAAATTATTGAGAGGAGAGAATGCAATTTAAATTTGAAGTCTATAGCATTTCACTTGCTCACAAAGTATCAACAATCGTGCTCCTACTCTTTAATAAGATCTATTTTGAAAACTGATCTCCATTTCTCATATAAGAAAATTTATTTCTTAAATGAAAGAGCCAACAATCAAAACTCAATTAAGTTAAGAGCCCAAGCGGCACAAAAGTTTGTAAGGATTTTAGAAAAAGACATCTGCATAATCAATATTGACGAGAGCAGCATCCAATATTCAGAAAACAAGAAATATGGATGGAGCTGCGTAGGTCAACAATAGTATAGTACAAATCCTTGAAGATTATCTTAAGTAAATATCATTGCTGGCATGAGTTCTGAAGGCGATGTATACTATCAAGTTAACCAAGGCAAAAACAATAGCATATGCTTCGTTCATTTCATCCTTTAACTTTCAGAAAAGCTCTAAGATCTTGATAAGGACTGGAGAAAGAAATATATATTCATGGTTGACAACGCAACTTACCATAAAAGCACATATGTCCGAAATAAGATTGAGAAGCATCACCTCCCTATTTTTTATTTGGGCCCCTACTAATTCGATCTTGCCCCTGTAGAGAAACTCTTCTCTTTCATTAAAAGCAACTTGTATTTAAATCCATAAGATTTTGTTCAAAGAAGGTATGATATTTTGCTTCTTGATTGGAGCAGGCTTTAGAGATAAAATGCTGCTGGAGAAGATAGCTAAGAGAATTTCAACTCTAAACATAGTTTGGATTAAAAGTGCATTCTTTCATGCACTTGAATGTGCTGTAGCTCATTCAAATTACATCCCTATCTGAATGTAAGTACTGAAGTTATTAGTATGTTTAAAAGTGCTCTTATTGTTAAAATTGCACCTTCCCTAGCAATATTAATTTAATGAAAGGTGTATTCTTCTATGCTTTGAAAACTTATTAGACTACTTGCTTCAAAATTTTTAAAATTTGAAGTTTCAAATTGAAAATTATATTTGATTTTAGAAGTCTCACTATTTAAATATTCCTGATTGTAAATTCTATCACTCTAGGTTGAATGGATTATAAATTTTTTAGGAGATAAACTTTCTGTTTCTAGAGACCTTAATAGTTTTAATAATTTTAGGCATTCAAGCTGTATGCTTCAGTTTTTAAGAGTAAGACTTCTTAGCTAGTGAGCTTCATATTATTTGCTTGCAACATACTGCTTAAATTGGATATGAAAATTAGTTAAAAAAACTGATTATTACCATTTTATTTACAATAAACTCTTTTATGTATACTCTTATTTTCTTTCCAAAATTATCGTATGATTGAATTTATATCTTCCTCCCTATCATTGTACATCTAATTTTGACTCATTTTAACAGCAAGATAACTCTTAACTTAAGTTTTGAAATCTAGAAGTTTACGTTTCTTGAATTCCATTGTAAAGGATAGATTTAATCTTCCTCATCCCCAAAAATTATTTGCAACGCTTAAATATATCTAGTCCACACTTAGAATAATTGAATTCCTTGAGAGCTAGCTGGTGAGGACAAAGCATACAGTTTAAAGAAACCTCGATAAAATATGACTACTATTTCTTCAGCGGGGTGAGAAAATTTGGCTGATAAAATTTAAGAAAATTTTCCTTAAAATGTTTTGTCTTTAATCAAGAGATAAGATTTGCAGATTTTCAAGTTCTCGATAGAGATATATGAAGCTATATCACTCTCGCCACAAAATTTTTCCTCACAATCTTTATTCCTGTTTTACTCAAATAATTTGACTTTAAAACATATTAAGAAACCACTTTATTGAAATACCCAGAGTAGTGCTTCTCTAGAAGAATTTTTGAGCTACTCGATTTACAAATAAACATTTTCTTTGAGTATGTCATCATCGTAATCTCTCGAGTCATGAAGACTCAATTTTAGCTTTTTAAAGCTAAACTGAGATGCATTTATTTCGCTCTAGTTAATGAGCAGTAGTACTTAAGTACTCAATAAATGTTGATGATTTACAACCCAAAACTTAAAGCAAACCTAGAATGAATATTGATATTGGCATTTCATATATTCATCTTGTGATTCAGAAGTACTTTGTGATTTTTAGCAGCTCCGTGCTTTGGTTTTTGATTTATAATTGACAAATAAGATTGGTTATTATTTTAAAATGATTTATAATACTTTATCTTATTTAAAAGAATTTTAAAACTTTAAGATTGACAACTTTAAAATTAAACTCTTAACATTGGTTCTTAGTTTTGGGGTTGATTTTTAAACTTAAATATTAATTTTTAGATTCATTTGCAAAGTTGAGTTTTATTTGGATTAATTTAGAGAAGAGTATAATTTATTAAACAATAAAAGTTTAGAGTTATAATTTTTAACTTTTAAAATATGCAAGTATCGTTAATGAGTTTGGTATCATAACCTTTGCCTTAAAATTAAAAACAAGAGCCACTTGTCGAAGTGACTTTTGAAAGCATCTGTGAATCAGAATTCTCATTTAATTAGAGTTGGCCTTGTGAAATCAGGAATATTCAAAGGAATGTGAATGAGAGATCTGATGAAAATTCATGCCAATAGCAAGAAAGGAGCACTCCCTCAATGAAAAATGCTAGATCTTGTTTGATTGATGATGAAGGAAAAAAGAGGCGACCATAGGAGCGACTTGATGCTTCGCAGGAGTAAGCTCGCTCTGCCTAAGCCTAATGCCTTAATTTAGAGAATTGATAGACATATCCTCAGAGAAAATTAAATCAAACTTCTCATAGCAAATCTTAAAAGCATCAGCTCCTATAAGGTAATCTTGGTGATGCTTTCAGAGCAAGTGAATCTTCAAAGCTTAAAGTCAAGTGATAACACAAGTTTATACTTAATCTTACAAGAGAAAAGCCTACTTTAATGAACAAGTACTCTTGGTCTACGAATTAAATTAACAGGCTCAGTAAACTTATCAAATCGTACAGTGAATATAGAGCATTCTTTCAAAACTTTAAATCTCAGTTCAATGAGATTATTCGCTAGAGAAGAACTAAGAGAAAGTTTGATAATGTTGAAAAAGAAATTTTGATAAATGAAGAGTTCAATAATCTTATTGAAGATGAGCTATCGATCCTTAAAAATTTTAAGGGCAAAGGCATGACACAGAGACTTTAATATCAATAGCCTATGGGATCGAGTGGTATTTCATAGAAACGTAAAGAAAGATAGAAGAGATAGATCCAATAAATAGTGTAAGAAAAGGACAATCAAATAGAAGCTCTCAAAGATGAGCTTAAAATTAAAGTTGACGATATTTAGACAGTTAATGGTTTACTTGATGAAGTTTAAGCTAAACTAAGTTAAGCTTAGGAATTAATATCAAGATTAGCAGATGAAAATAATTTACTTGAAGAAGAGAAAACAGAATTAAGAAAATAAATTGAGAAATAAAAATTAGGATTCAAGGCTTTGATTTTAGACTCTCAGAAAACTAGAAACAGTGTGTACCGTTAAAGAGTAAATCCAGAGCAGTATATAAACTAAGATAATCCATAAAGATTCTTAATGAGAGAGTATCCGTGGGGATTCAAGAGGTGGAACAATAAGCAATGGTAGTATCAAGGATTGATAGACAACTCTGCAATGTGGAATCATATTATAGAGGAGCATATTTCAGACGAAATAGAAGATCAATTTCGTGCGATAGTTGTGGACGGTCCTTGGAAAGGCACAGCTTGCAGATTCAATTATAAGACACTCAAGGATAATGAGATTTTTAAGCATATCCCATTCCATAGATTGCAAAAGGATGGGTACTTGTTTGTTTGGGTTACTCAAAGTAAATTAGAGACGGCTCTATCTCTGCTTAATGATCATGGCTATATGAAATGCGATATTTTAACCTGGATAAAATTAAATGCGGACGGAACATTATACGATGGAATTGGATGGTACACTTTACACTGTGCAGAGTTTTGTATCTTAGCTCGAAAGAAATAAGAAATGGGTGCACTTAAAGAGAGAACAGTCCTCTAATTCGTAAGGAATGTGGTTATTGAAAAAGTAAGAAAGGCACCTTAAAAGCCAGATGCGTTTTATGATCTTGTTGAGAAGTTAATCCCATCGTATAAATATTTGGATGTCTTCGGGAGATTGTACAACCAGAGAGACTAGTGGGTCACTGTAGAAAATTAGTCTATATGTATCCTTCCTGAGTCACAGCCTACAAAACCGAAACGCAATAAAATTAGACATCTTAAATGATGAGCTTCTAATTATTTTAATAAAATTTTAATCCAAGAAACAACTTATTTATCAATAGTTTTGATCATTTATATACACTCACCGAATCTATTAAATATTTGAAAGAAGGGGTTTAAAAAACCTAAATCTATCAAATTTTTGGAGCCGGGTTTAAACGAAATTTTTCGATGGTGATTTTTGGTCTAAAAAAAGTGAAAAATTGAAAAAATTTCCCTTTAAGGTCCAAAATTCAGCTTTGGGCTCGTTTTCGCGCCGAACTGATCCCGCAGTCATGAAATTTTTACATCTGCAACCCCGGGGAATTCGGGGTCCCCGAATCGTTTTTTGGGCAAAATTAGATTCGCTGATGAAAATGCCTGCAAAAGATACAGCGCATGCGAAATTTTAAAATCTGCATTTAAGGTACTTTTCTCGTTGATTCCCAAATTTTTTTAAACTAAATCGAGTGAAGCAGATGAAAAACCCTTTTTTTTTTCATTAAAACCCCCAAAACCATCATTTAGCAAATGGGCTCGATGGTGGAATTTTTTTGGGCGAAAAAAATGTGAAAAAAAAAAAAATTCCCAAATAAAAAATTTAGCTTTGGGCTGTTTTTCCCCGCCGAACTGATTTCCCCAAAGTGCATGATCTCTACATCGGCAATCCCCGGGGTAATTCGGGGTCCCCCAAATCGTTATTTCGAAAAAAAATTAGCACTCGCTGATGAGGGGCCTGCAGAGATCCAGGGTGCCCAAAAAATTTAAAATTTCTGCATTTTAAAGGGACTTTTTTTGATTTCCCCCTTTTTTTTAGCTAAATGGGGTGAAGGGAGATGAAAACCATATTTTTCCGGTCCCAAATTTTAAAACTTTAATCCCAATCGAAAATTTGGAGGGGGTTTGAAAACGAAATTTCCCCGATTTGGGGATTTTTTGGTCGAAAAAAAAAGTGAAAATTTTAAAATTTTTTTTGAGGTCCAAATTTAGCTTTGGGCTGTTTTTGCGCCCCAAAATGATTCCCCGCACGTGCATGATTTTTCTAACATCTTGGGGAATCCGGGGGGAAATTTGGGGTCCCCCGAATCCCTATTTCGACAAAAATTTGCAACGCTGAAAAAGTGTGCAGAGATACGCGCATGCGAAAATTGAAAATGCTGCATTTAAGGGATTTTCTTTATTTTTTGAAAATTAAAAAACAGGCGCACACGACCGGCACTAGGCACCGGTCGCCCTTCCCCCGAAGGCTTTCTGGTTTTGGGAATCCATTGGCTGGTGAGTGAGTGCTTAAAAAAGGCAAGGGATAATGGCAGCCGAAGCCCTGGGGAAGGTGGTTTAGCTGCTCACTGGAGAGATAATCAAAGGTGAGTGGTTTCCCACTCACCCTCCTAATCCTTGTAGGCGTGGAGGGACGAGATCTATGGGCAAACACTCAGTCATGCAGTTGGACAGCGAAGCCAGACGCTGCGGAGCAGCGCCTTGCTCCCGGTCGGATGTGGTCGGATTTTTTTTCTCCTCCTTTATAGGTCAGGTTTTTTTTGGATGGTTTGCAGAAGCCGGGGGCTTCTGCTCAGAGTGTGAGGTGGCGGGGGTGCCACGTGTTAAATATCCCTAATCGGCATACGTCACGGCCTATACCGTGACGTATTATATATGCCGGGGGCCCTTTAATTCCCCCAAATTTTTTTAACCCCCAAAAAAATTTGGGGTCAACGGAAGCAAGTTCCTTAAATGCAGCATTTTCCAATTTTTGCCGCGGGGTATTTTGCAAGGGATTTATCACGAGTGCTAAAAATTTTTTCGGAAAAAAACGAAAATTTTGGGGCCCCCAAAATTTTCCCGGGGTTTCAGATGTAGAGATCATGCACGGCGGGATCAGTTCCGGGGCGGGGAACGGCCGAAAACGAGCCCAAAACTGAATTTTTTAGCTTCAAGAAATTTTCTTTTCACATTTTTTTTGACCAAAAAATTTAACCCTCGAGAATTTCATTTTAACCGCTCCAAAACGATAGATTTTGGTGTTAACTTTGACCTGAAAAAAAATGGGTTTTTATTGCTTCACTCGATTTACCTAAAAAATGGGAAACAACAAACAAGTACCCTTAAAAAGCAAACATTTTTTAATTTTTGCCCCGCGGTGTAAATTTTTGCAAGGGAAATCATCAGCGAGTGTAAATTTTTTCGAAAATACGATTTAGGGACCCCGAAAATTAAACCCCGGGGTTTCAGATTTAGAGATCATGCACGTGCGGGATCATTCGGCCAAAAAAGAGCCCAAAGCTGCAGCTTTGGAGCTTCAAAAAATTTTTAAAATTTTTACATTTTTTCGACCAAAAATAACCCTTTAAAAATTTCGATTAAAACCCCTCCAAATCGAAGATTAGGGGGGTTAACCCAGACCTGAAAAATATGGTTTTTACCTGCTTCACTTTGATTTTCCCAAAAAAAGGGGCAACGAGCAAGTAAACCTTTAAACAAAATTTTTTAAAATTTTCCCCACGCGCTGTATCTCTGCAGGCACCCATCAGCGAGTGCTTTTTTTTTTTCGAAAAAACGATTCAGGGGAACCAAAAATTTAAACCCCGGGGGGCAGATTGGAATCATGCAGTGCGGGATTAAATTCGGCAAAAAGAAAACGAGCCCAAAACTTTAATTTTTGGAGCTTCAA
>JAJKFJ010002473.1:0-13882 GCA_027382625.1 Tetmemena sp. SeJ-2015
AAGTGAGGGGGAGGTAAAAAGTCAACTTTTGGTCCAAGTTTCTAGTTAGAGTCCTCAAGACCCTCTCTAGACTTTCTGTATATATAGCTTCGGTACTTTTGCAATTCCTGCAGAATAAAATCCTTGTCCGGGCCATAACTTCATCCATCCACCTCCCCCCGCTATAACTCGAGTATATTCGTGCTCTAGAGATTTTTTCTGATAGAATGAACATATGGGAGAGGTTCAGAGCTATGGTTTGACGAAATCGACCCGACTCGGAGGGGTACGGAAATGAGCAGCGGACATTGAAACTTTTCTGGGACATTGAAACTTTTCATACTTGGGCCATTTGACAATGTCACGCTAGGAAAATTTAGAAGCTTGACCCATAACTCAGCCAACTCAAGTCTCCTTGACTCTCCCACTTAGGGAAACACTCAGACCAACTCATGAGAGTAAACGATTGCAATAGAGAACCCCTCTGGACCAGTGGGGCGAGAGGATTTAAGAGTTAAGTAGTTAAATTTGAGAGGGAAAAGGTAAAATTTGAATTAGTTGGTTAAAATTTAACTCAGCCGCTAAAAATGAAATGGTCACTGTCAAATCCGTGGGCTGAAGCTAGCCCCAGCTAGTATGCTGCTTCTAAGTCTTACATGTCTGTGCTATTAAACAGTAGCAAGGTAAATATTTAAGGCTGCCTCTGCTTTGAGATAAGTGACAATGTCAAACTGAGGGTCCATAGTCCTAACGACTCTTTCCTGGCAGCCATATTTGCTGGACAGTGTAAAATCTGTGAGTTGGACTTTGTCAAGTCTAGGAAGCTTCCCTTTGAGTCTTACTCATATCTATAGCTACAGCTTGACTCTACAACTGTGCAGTGACTACTTGAGACAATGTCAAGCTCCTTCTACTGTAGAGTGCATGAGATACTTGAGCTGGAGGATCCAAACCCTATATAATTATTAAATTGAGAAGTACACGTATGACTAAGACCAACCCCAAGTCTGGAAAGTAAGCTTGCTCCTCTGTCTACATTCACCTATAGGAAATACCAAGACGCAGCTCGCACTACCAAGCAAGAGTGCTCTAAATGCAACAAGCCTTACCTCAAACACAACTTGAAGCGCCATGAGAAGAGCTGCAAGGCCCAAGCTGTGACAATGCCAAAACCTTAGACTCCACCCAGAGCCAAGATACCTATGGTGACTAGAAGCATCTCCAAGCTGCTGAGCAGCAGTTCTCCTGCCAACTACTACTACAAATGCAAGCAGAAGCTTAGATCTCCCAGTCAAAGCCCTGCTCGTGCCAAGAGAGCTGCTGCGCAGGCAGCAAAGAGCTACTGCATTCTCACCTAGGATTCTCAGGATATCAGTGAGTTCAATACAAACGCCCCTGCTCTGGAAGAATCTAAGGAGCCTGAGTAGAAGATGAGCCTCTGGGTTTACTTCTTACCTGTGTGGAGACTTACCTCTGCCTATTGCTGTCCAGACTGTGAGATCCGACAGATAAAGTGCCTGCGCTGTCTTGACCAAGAGTACCAGTTCAAGAAGAAGCTTCCTCCTCTCAAGCCAGAGCCACGATTCAAGAGAGGACAGTGGCAAATGAAGATTGATCCAGCAGTTTACCTAACACCATACGACAGAGTAAAGCTTACTCCTCTAGAGTTGCTCATGCGCATGCTCACTTCCAATTCAGCGAGAGTATTCTAACTCGAAGCGCAAGCCTTGACTGAAGTAGCGAAGCTAGTATTATATGCATAGATAGTATTTAAGTTAACTTATCACTCTTTAAACCAACTCACATCCTCTATCTATAATCACTCCTTCTTTACATCTAGCGCTATGTCTTCGCTTCTGCTAGTCTCTTTACTTGCAGCTGTCCTATAGTATTCAGTGAGAGCAGATCTCTCATTTGACATTGACTTAGGAAACTTGCTGGTAGAGTGAAGAAGTTTACAATGCCATAACCTTTCTTAGCGAGCGAGATTGTTTACTCTGCTCTAGCTTAAGTTTGTAGCTGTCGCATGTCTGTTCTCTCTAGCAAGAGTATAGCTAGCTTGACAATGACTTAACTATATGGTTGAAGAAGTAGAGTTAGCGGTGAGTGAGTTAAGGTTTGAGTAGATAGTTTAAAGAGTAGCAAGATAGAAAGTTGAAGTTGACAGTGTCAAATGACAGCGTGCGATAGTTTGAGTTAACGATTAGACGAATCAAGAGTGAGTTGCACTCAATGCCCACTTGGACAGTGTAAAGCCAAGAGCCGCGAGAGCTCAGCTTAGTTGTCAGTGGCAAAGAGTTAGGAGAGACTAGCTCTCATCACTTGGGTGTCTGCTGTGGTTGCCTCATGCTGAGATTGAGAGAGGAACCTAAACTCTAAGTCTGAATCATTCCAAGACTCTGCCCTGTAGAGTTCTGCGAAGCTCTCTCCTTCTACTTCTCATTGAGCAGAGCATTAGGGATAGCTCGCTTGTGGTAAGATGACATCTCTTGCTAGAAAGAACCTTGCGAGGAAGAAACAGGCTGATAGCTGGACAGAGAGTGAGTTGGTTCCTAGAATTGCATTTGCTGCTGTCTCTCTGGCTGCTTTCTCTTCTTCGCTCCAACGTTGAGCATATGCACAGCTCTTCCTCGCTGACTGGGGTTCAGGTTCACTGCATTCGAGAGCAGGTTGTAGATATCCTTGGAGATCTCTATGTACTTGTTCTATCCGATCGTCTTCATCTCCTTGCGCTTCTCCAACCCAGCGCGAATGTTGTCAGGGAAGAACTCTGGCTTGAGAGTGTTGATAACCTAGGACAAGAGCAAATGAATGAGAGCAGAGCGCTTACATTGTAGAGGTACTGCCTGTTGAGTGTTCCCTTCTCTGACAACTCAGGCAGGTGCTTGCTGAGCAGTGGGTCCTTCTTAACTTGAGTGATGAGGTTAGTAACAGCGAGCTCGCTGAGTCTTGGCACGTTGATCATTCTGATTTCGTGGGCGAAGAGTAACTATAGCAAGAGTTAGATAGAATGGAGAGCGCTCATAGTTCACAGCGCGAGCTGTCAATAGCAAAGTATGCTTGCAACTATTCAGAGCGAGAGCACAGCACTGCATTCGAGTTGCGGACAATGTCAAGCGACGCTTACCTTCTTCCTGCCACTGAATGTTTCTCTGAGGAAGTCGATGGAGCACTCACTGTAAGGAGGCAGGTAGTACTGGCCTAGAGATAGTTGTGAGCAGAGACACAGACTTACCCTGAGTCACGAGGATCGAGTAGATCTCCTGCTTGCTCTTCATCATCTTGGAGAAGTCCTGCGCACCTATCTTCATGCGCTCGTTCTCATTCAGTTCGCTCCTGTATTCTCTACCAGGTTCGTGCATCTCCAGGTACTTGTCAAGGTCTTTGTCAAACGGGCGAACCTACTTCTACTCCTCATACTATGAATTGAAGCGCCACCCACCGCCTCCGGCGGCGGGGTGGGACGAGGGGGCTTGCTGCACTCTCTGCTTGGTGCCAGTAGAATTCAAGTTGCGCTGCTGCTTATAGTTGCTCTGAGTGCCGAAGGCAGTGCTTGCGTTGAAGTTGGCTTAGAAGGATTGGTTAGGATAGCTGCCGTCTGCCTTGTCCTCATAGTCAGAGTTGACACCGTCCTGTGCGTAGGAATCCTCGTTCGTGATCACATTGGGTTAGCCTGCAGTCACTGGATAGCTCTCCTCGTTATCTTCTTCTTGCACTTGACTCATGAGCGAGTCTCCAGGCTTTGTCAAGTAGCTGGGTGGCTCTCGTTGAGGACCCTGGCAAGTTGAAAGGAAAGATACGTACCTTGAGTTTGAATCCCACGCCTGGAGAGAACTGAGCAAGGTCGTGGCGCATCTTCGACTGAGTGTTGAAGCCAGGCTAGAAGAGAGAGGCAGCGCCACCAGCAGTAGAGAAGCTTGCAGCTGCAGCAGTAGTAGCAGGAAGGTCAGTGACAGTGATCTCGCCCTCTTCCAGAGCGTTGGGGTCAGTGGGCTAGCCAGAGTGCTCGTTTAAATTCATTGGCTGTTATCTAATAATGAAGCTAGTAAAGATTTAATCTAGATCACACATTTCGGGCGGGAACAGCGTTTATTAGATAGGGAGACTAATTTAATTAAGTAGAGGTAACTGCTATATAGTACACTGCCCCCGCTTCGCGGGTGCGCCAGCCTCACTCTACTCTTCTCTCTCTCCCCTTTACGCAGCTGACAGTCTCATTCACTACCTCCACACTAGTTCTACTACCCACACACCCCATTTGACACTGTCCACTACTCATTTGTCACTGTCACACCTCCAATCTCTCAATCCAATAGACTATAAGTTGCAAAGCAACTAATACCGCGAAGCTGTCTATTGGATTGAGAGATTGGAGGTGTGACAGTGACAAATGAGTAGTGGACAGTGTCAAATGGGGTGTGTGGGTAGTAGAACTAGTGTGGAGGTAGTGAATGAGACTGTCAGCTGCGTAAAGGGGAGAGAGAGAAGAGTAGAGTGAGGCTGGCTAGGGGTTGGGGCTGGCGCACCCGCGAAGCGGGGGCAGTGTACTATATAGCAGTTACCTCTACTTAATTAAATTAGTCTCCCTATCTAATAAACGCTGTTCCCGCCCGAAATGTGTGATCTAGATTAAATCTTTACTAGCTTCATTATTAGATAACAGCCAATGAATTTAAACGAGCACTCTGGCTAGCCCACTGACCCCAACGCTCTGGAAGAGGGCGAGATCACTGTCACTGACCTTCCTGCTACTACTGCTGCAGCTGCAAGCTTCTCTACTGCTGGTGGCGCTGCCTCTCTCTTCTAGCCTGGCTTCAACACTCAGTCGAAGATGCGCCACGACCTTGCTCAGTTCTCTCCAGGCGTGGGATTCAAACTCAAGGTACGTATCTTTCCTTTCAACTTGCCAGGGTCCTCAACGAGAGCCACCCAGCTACTTGACAAAGCCTGGAGACTCGCTCATGAGTCAAGTGCAAGAAGAAGATAACGAGGAGAGCTATCCAGTGACTGCAGGCTAACCCAATGTGATCACGAACGAGGATTCCTACGCACAGGACGGTGTCAACTCTGACTATGAGGACAAGGCAGACGGCAGCTATCCTAACCAATCCTTCTAAGCCAACTTCAACGCAAGCACTGCCTTCGGCACTCAGAGCAACTATAAGCAGCAGCGCAACTTGAATTCTACTGGCACCAAGCAGAGAGTGCAGCAAGCCCCCTCGTCCCACCCCGCCGCCGGAGGCGGTGGGTGGCGCTTCAATTCATAGTATGAGGAGTAGAAGTAGGTTCGCCCGTTTGACAAAGACCTTGACAAGTACCTGGAGATGCACGAACCTGGTAGAGAATACAGGAGCGAGCTGAATGAGAACGAGCGCATGAAGATAGGTGCGCAGGACTTCTCCAAGATGATGAAGAGCAAGCAGGAGATCTACTCGATCCTCGTGACTCAGGGTAAGTCTGTGTCTCTGCTCACAACTATCTCTAGGCCAGTACTACCTGCCTCCTTACAGTGAGTGCTCCATCGACTTCCTCAGAGAAACATTCAGTGGCAGGAAGAAGGTAAGCGTCGCTTGACATTGTCCGCAACTCGAATGCAGTGCTGTGCTCTCGCTCTGAATAGTTGCAAGCATACTTTGCTATTGACAGCTCGCGCTGTGAACTATGAGCGCTCTCCATTCTATCTAACTCTTGCTATAGTTACTCTTCGCCCACGAAATCAGAATGATCAACGTGCCAAGACTCAGCGAGCTCGCTGTTACTAACCTCATCACTCAAGTTAAGAAGGACCCACTGCTCAGCAAGCACCTGCCTGAGTTGTCAGAGAAGGGAACACTCAACAGGCAGTACCTCTACAATGTAAGCGCTCTGCTCTCATTCATTTGCTCTTGTCCTAGGTTATCAACACTCTCAAGCCAGAGTTCTTCCCCGACAACATTCGCGCTGGGTTGGAGAAGCGCAAGGAGATGAAGACGATCGGATAGAACAAGTACATAGAGATCTCCAAGGATATCTACAACCTGCTCTCGAACGCAGTGAACCTTAACCCAAGTCAGCGAGGAAGAGCTGTGCATATGCTCAACGTTGGAGCGAAGAAGAGAAAGCAGCCAGAGAGACAGCAGCAAATGCAATTCTAGGAACCAACTCACTCTCTGTCCAGCTATCAGCCTGTTTCTTCCTCGCAAGGTTCTTTCTAGCAAGAGATGTCATCTTACCACAAGCGAGCTATTCCTAATGCTCTGCTCAATGAAAAGTAGAAGGAGAGAGCTTCGCAGAACTCTACAGGGCAAAGTCTTGGAATGATTCAGACTTAGAGTTTAGGTTCCTCTCTCAATCTCAGCATGAGATAACCACAGCAGACACCCAAGTGATGAGAGCTAGTCTCTCCTTACTCTTTGCCACTGACAACCGAGCTGAGCTCTCGCGGCTCTTGGCTTTACACTGTCCAAGTGGGCATTGAGTGCAACTCACTCTTGATTCGTCTAATCGTTAACTCAAACTATCGCGCGCTGTCATTTGACACTGTCAACTTCAACTTTCTATCTTGCTACTCTTTAAACTATCTACTCAAACCTTAACTCACTCACCGCTAACTCTACTTCTTCAACCATATAGTTAAGTCATTGTCAAACTAGCTATACTCTTGCTAGAGAGAACAGACATGCGACAGCTACAAACTTAAGCTAGAGCAGAGTAAACAATCTCGCTCGCTAAGAAAGGTTATGGCATTGTAAACTACTACACTCTACCAGCAAGTTTCCTAAGTCAATGTCAAATGAGAGATCTGCTCTCACTGAATACTATAGGATAGCTGCAAGTAAAGAGACTAGCAGAAGCGAAGACATAGCGCTAGATGTAAAGAAGGAGTGATTATAGATAGAGGACGTGAGTTGGTTTAAAGAGTGATAAGTTAACTTAAATACTATCTATGCATATAATACTAGCTTCGCTACTTCAGTCAAGGCTAGCGCTTCGAGTTAGAATACTCTCGCTGAATTGGAAGTGAGCATGCGCATGAGCAACTCTAGAGGAGTAAGCTTTACTCTGTCGTATGGTGTTAAGTAAACTGCTGGATCAATCTTCATTTGCCACTGTCCTCTCTTGAATCGTGGCTCTGGCTTGAGAGGAGGAAGCTTCTTCTTGAACTGGTACTCTTGGTCAAGACAGCGCAGGCACTTTATCTGTCGGATCTCACAGTCAGGACAGCAATAGGCAGAGGTAAGTCTCCACACAGGTAAGAAGTAAACCCAGAGGCTCATCTTCTACTCAGGCTCCTTAGATTCTTCCAGAGCAGGGGCGTTTGTATTGAACTCATTGATATCCTGAGAATCCTAGGTGAGAATGCAGTAGCTCTTTGCTGCCTGCGCAGCAGCTCTCTTGGCACGAGCAGGGCTTTGACTGGGAGATCTAAGCTTCTGCTTGTTCATGTAGTAGTAGTTGGCAGGAGAACTGCTGCTCAGCAGCTTGGAGATGCTTCTAGTCACCATAGGTATCTTGGCTCTGGGTGGAGTCTAAGGTTTTGGCATTGTCACAGCTTGGGCCTTGCAGCTCTTCTCATGGCGCTTCAAGTTGTGTTTGAGGTAAGGCTTGTTGCATTTAGAGCACTCTAGCTTGGTAGTGCGAGCTGCGTCTTGGTATTTCCTATAGGTGAATGTAGACAGAGGAGCAAGCTTACTTTCCAGACTTGGGGTTGGTCTTAGTCATACGTGTACTTCTCAATTTAATAATTATATAGGGTTTGGATCCTACAGCTGAAGCAGTCACTGCACAGTTGTAGAGTCAAGCTGGAGCTATAGATATGAGTAAGACTCAAAGGGAAGCTTCCTATACTTGACAAAGTCCAACTCACAGATTTTACACTGTCCAGCAAATATGGCTGCCAGGAAAGAGTCGTTAGGACTATGGACCCTCAGTTTGACATTGTCATTTATCTCAAAGCAGAGGCAGCCTTAAATATTTACCTTGCTACTGTTTAATAGCACAGACATGCAAGACTTAGAAGCAGCATACTAGCTGGGGCTAGCTTCAGCTCACGGATTTAACAGTGACCATTTCATTTTTAGCGGCTGAGTTAAATTTTAACCAACTAATTCAAATTTTACCTTGTCTCCCTAAATTTTGACTATTCTACCCTTAAATCCTCTCGCCCCACTAGTCCAGAGGGGTTCTCTATTGCATTCGTTTACTCTCATGAGTTGATCTGAGTGTTTCCCTAAGTGGGAGAGTCAAGGAGACTTGAGTTGGCTGAGTTATGGGTCAAGCTTCTAAATTTTCCTAGGTGGACTTTGTCAAATGGCCCAAGTATGAAAAGTTTCAATGTCCCAGAAAAGTTTCAATGTCCGCTGCTCATTTCCGTACCCCTCCGAGTCGGGTCGATTTCGTCAAACCATAGCTCTGAACCTCTCCCATATGTTCATTCTATCAGAAAAAATCTCTAGAGCACGAATATACTCGAGTTATAGCGGGGGGAGGTGGATGGATGAAGTTATGGCCCGGACAAGGATTTTATTCTGCAGGAATTGCAAAAGTACCGAAGCTATATATACAGAAAGTCTAGAGAGGGTCTTGAGGACTCTAACTAGAAACTTGGACCAAAAGTTGACTTTTTACCTCCCCCTCACTTCCTGAGCCCCCCGAATGTACCAAAATGTTCAGCAAGCTATAACTAAGCTATTGATATCATGTAGAACCCATGGATGTCAAGTGGAGGAGTGAGGAGGTGACAACTTGGCCTTCTGGGCTACTTTTAGGGCTTTGGCCAAGCCTGGGACACTGTCAAATGGCAAGCCTGAGGCTCCAAGACTCACCCCAAAATTTTCATGGGCAAGCTTCCAAATCTATCCAGGGCTGCATCATTTCATTCAGTGAGCTCTATACAGCTTAGCAGCATGCTTTAATATAGTGGGAGGTATAGTGGAGACAGTGGCAAGCGATCTGAGCCTATAGTAAGGCCTAAAAACTGTTAGACTATAATTAAATTTAAGGAGCTTAATAAAATGGTCAAGCCGCGAAAGTAAGCTGGCCCCTACTTCGAAGGACAGCCTGTCTATAGAACCTGCAGTCTCTGCGCTCATTAGCCACCCTTCTACATCAAGGTAGACTACTACAACCATCTGGCAAGAGTCCACAAGTCTGAAAAGAGCTAGCACTTGGCTGGAAAGAAGAGGCATGTGTGTGAGACTTGCGGGCGAGCGGATACAACGACAAGCAGTACCCATTCCCACGGCAAAGTGCAAGCCTGAGCATAGGTGAGGAAAGCTTGCTGTCAATGGATTTTTGTCCTATTGTCCCAAACATTCGGAAGAGGAATATCTTAAGGACGAGTAGGCTGTTTTTGTTGGAGACCAGTAGCACTGATAAAATGTGCAGGCTTCAGGGCTTAAAAAGTTCAAGGCCCACGGCTCAGAATGAGGAAAGTAGTTGGTTAATGTGGGCGAAAAGGCTTTTCTCAAAGTGAGAAAGTGACAAATGACAAAGCAAAGTGGCTGATTGCCTCTGTTGAAGGGATGCGGGTATTTCAAAGCAGGGTGTCACCCGCCAGGTCGAATAACAAAGCAAGGCCAAGTGGATTAGTTGAGAAAAGCATAACAGCGGAGCCTCCAACAATTTTACTAAGAGGGGGAGAGCCAAAAATTCCAAAAGGGGGCAAGGGCCTCCACGCAAAAAGTTTCAAAGGGGCCCAAAAGGTTCAAAATCTCAAGGAGAGAGCTAAACTTTGCCTGCCCAGCACTACTCCAAGCCCAGCTTTTCAGTGCTTTTTTTCTAGTTCTCAATAAATGCTTCAAGAAAAGGGGAAAATCCAAAACGCAGACAGAGCTACTTGACAAGCGTCATGGAGGGGATTTGTTGAGAGCGCGTAGGCTAGGATTTTGCCAATGTCCACAGTGCCAAGGGCGTTTAAGTTTCCTTTACTGAGAGGGGAAGCTGTTTTTCAAATGGTCACAGGCTAGGCTCGGAAGGTAAAGGGGGGGAAAAAGGCCACTTCTTTCCAGCAGAAGCAGGCAAGCTGGTTTCAAAGATTCAAGGCGTAGCAGAGGAAAACTCTAAAGAGTTGTTGGGCATTGGGGTCTCTAACTTCTTGGAGATAGTTTGAAGCACCGCCTTCAGTAAAAAGCAGTCCGAAAAGCTAAAATGGGAACAAAAAGCGTTTTCAGGAAATTTACTGAGGGAAGATTGGTTTAGAGAGTAACGAGTGGCAAAGGAGAGAAGGCAGGAGGCCAAGGGGACTTGGGAAAAGTGTCTTAGCTTTCCTAGTGAAGGGCGGAAAAGGCTTCAAAGTCTTGTCTTTGCATTCGGAAACCTTTCAGTTTGACGCTTTGTCCTCGAACTTCCTCAAGCAGCAAGCTTTAGAGAAAACTTAAAAAGAGGGCTGGAGCTGGGAAGCCACTGAGTTTTTTCAAAAGAAAGAAAAGGCAGGATGAAACTCTTTTTTGGACAAAGAAGCAAAAGCAGCTCATGAAAATTCAAAGAAAGGCGCACCCCAAGGGAAAAACTACTTGAAGCAAGACTTAACTAAGAAAGCTTTAAAGCTTAAGGGTTTGGCAGGCTCTTGCAGCAGCAGGGGAAAACCCATATTGGAGAAAACAAGGCAAAGAGGATGGATTGCAGCTTTCTTGAAAACTCCTGCTAGAGGGCTTGAAACTTAAGCAGCACGGCTTCAACAAGGCCGCAGATAGGTTTCTCAAAGGGTAGGGGATTTGGCATTTTGTTCTTCAAAGCTTCCATTCCTCGGGCGGTCAAGCTTGTGGGGGCGCTTCTCCTGATGGTTTTGCTATCAAGGATTTTTCCAACCAGAGAAGGAGTTTTCTCAGGCTAGAGAAAGGAGATTAGGGAACACTCTCGGGGGCAAGCTTCATTGGCCACTGGAGTGACAAAAGTACTTGCGGGCTTTCTATTAATTTTCCCACTAGGGAATGATTCGGAAGTAAGAAGGGGATGAAGGCAGCAAAGGGGGAACCCGGGCCTTATGCTGGTTGATTGGAGTAAAACTACCCGGGAAAAAGGATTCTTAGAGAGGGGTCTTCTTCAGCGGGGGCGAGCCAAACTTTCAATGAAAGAACAAGATTTCCAAAGTTAAACAATATTATTCATTTCTTTCCATCCTTAGAAAAGGCTTTTGCAGCTAGCGCACTAAGATTGACGTTTTTTGCGCCCACTAACGCGGAACATCCAAAGCCGGGCAGAAACATTCTCTCTGAACAAACAAGCAGGTACCTTCCCTTTTCTTAAGGAGGGGGGACTGGGGATTAATCTGGCTACCCACTACAAAAGTTTTCTAGGAGGTACGCCGTACTAATTTTAAAGCTCCTGAGAAAATGTTCCTTTGGGGGCCCCCCTCAAAAAAGGGGGGGGAAAAAAAAAAAAGGGGGGAAAACCCCCAAAAAAAAAACAAAAAAGGAAAAAAAAAAAAAAAGGGAAAAAAAAAAAAAGGGGGGGGGGGGGGAAAAAGGGGGGGAAAAAAAATTTTTTTTAAAAAAAAACCCCCAAAAAAAAATTTTTTGGGGGGAAAAAAACCGGGGGAAAAATTTTTTAAATTTTTTTTTTTTTCCCCCCCCGGGGGGGCCCCCAAAAAAAAAAAAAGGGGCCCCTTTTTTTTTTTTTAAAAAAAAAAAGGGTTTTCCCCCCAAAATTTTTTTTCCTTTTGTTTTTTCCCCCCCCCCCAAAATTTTTTTTTCCCCCTTTTTTTTTTTGGGGGGGGGTTTTCCCCAAAAAAAAAAAAAAAAAGGGGGGGGCCCCAAAAACTTTAAAAAAAAAAAATTTTTGGGGGGGAAAAAATTTTTTTTTTAAAAAAAAAGGGGGGGGGGTTTTTTAAAAAACCCCCGGGGGGGGGTTTTTTTTTTTTTTAAAAAGGGGAAAAAAACCCGGGGGGGTTTTTTAGGGGGGGGGGCCCCCCCAAAAAAAAAAAAAAAAAAAAAGGGGTTTTTTAAAAAAAAAAAAAAACCCCCAAAAAAAGGGGGGAAAAAAAACCCCCCCCCCAAAAAAATTTTTTTTTTTAAAAACCGGGGTTTTTTTTTTTTGGGGGGGGAAAAAAATTTTTTTTTTTGGGGGGGAAAAAAAAAAACCCCCCCTTTTTTTTTTTTTTGGGGGGGGGGGGGGAAAATTTTTTTTTTTTTTGGGGGGGGGGGGGGGGCCCCCCTTTTTTTTTTTTTTAAATTTGGGGAAAAAAATTTTTTTTTTTTTTTAAAAGGTTTTTCCCTTTTTTAAAAAAAATTTGGGGCCCCCTTTAAAAATTTTTTTTTCCCCCTTAAAAAAAAAGGGAAAAAGGGGGGGTTTTAAAAATTTTTTTAATTTTTTTTTGGGGGGGTTTTTTAAAAAAAAAAAAAAGGGGGGGGGGGGGGGAAATTTTTTTTTGGGGGGGAAAAAACCCCCCCCCTTTTAAAAAAAAAAAGGGGGGGGGGGTTTCCCCCAAAAAGGAAAAAAAAAAAAAGGGGGGGGGGGGAAAGGGGGGGGGGGCCCCCCCGGGGGGGGGGGGTTTTCCCCAAAAAAAAAAATTTCCCCCCCAAAAAAAAACCCCCCCGGGGGAAAAAAAGGGGGGGGGTTTTTTTTTTAAAAAGGGGGGGGGAAACCCAAAAATTTTCCCCTTTTTGGGGGGGGAAAATTTTTTTTTTTTTTTTTTTTGGGGTTTAAAAATTTTTTTTTTTTTTAAACCCCCAAAAAAAAACCTTTTTTTTTTCCCCCAAAACCCGGGGGGGGTTTTTTTTTTTTTGGGGCCCCCTTTTTAAAATTTTTAAAAATTTTTTCCCCTTTTTTTTTTTTTTTTTTTTTTTTTTGGGGTTTTTTTTTTTTTAAAAAAAATTTTTTCCCCAAAAATTTTTTTTTTTTCCCCCCCCCCCCCCTTTTTTTTTTTTTTTTTTTTAAAAAAAAATTCTTTTTTTTTTTAAAAACCCCCCCCCCCCCTTTTTTAAAAAAAAAAAAAAAAAAACCCCCCCCCGGGGGGGGGGAAAAAAAAAAGGGGGGGGGCCCCCCCCCAAAAAAAAGGGGGGGGGGTTTTTTTTTTTGGGGGGGGGAAAAAAAAACCCCCCCCCAAAAAGGGGGGAAAAAAAAAAATTTTTTTTTTTTGGGGGGGGGGGGGGCCCCCGGGGGGGAAAAAAAAAAACCCCCCCAAAAAAAAAAACCCAAAAACCCCCCCCCATTTTTAAAAAAAAAAAAATTTTTTTCCAAAAAAAAAAAATTTTTTTTTTTAAAACCCCCAAAGGGGGGTTTTTAAAAAAAAAAAAGGGGGGCCCCCCCGGGGGGGGGGGTTTTAATTTTTTTCCCCCCAAAAAAAAATTTTTTTTTTTTTTTTTTAAAAAAAAAAAAAAATTTTTTTTTTTTTTAAAAAAAAGGGGGGGGGTTTTTTTGGGGGGGGAAATTTTTTTTTTTTTTTAAAAAATTTTTTTCCCTTGGGGGGGGTTTTTTTCCCCCCCCCTTTTGGGGGGGGTTTTTTTCCCCCCAAAAAAAAGGAAAAGGGGCCGGGGGTTTTTTTCCCCCCCCCTTTTCCCCCAAAATTTTTTTTTTCCCCCTTTTTTTTTTTTTTTTTTTGGGGGGGTTTTTTTTTCCCCCCCCTTTTTTTTTTTTTAAAAAAAAATTTTTTTAAAAAACCCCCCTTTTAAAAAAAGGGGGGGGGCCTTTTTTTTTTTTTTTGGAAAAAGGGGGGGGCCCCCCTTTTTTTTTTTCCCCCTTCCCCAAAAAAAAAAAAATTTTTTTTTTTTCCCCTTTTAAAAAAATTTTTTAAAAAAGGGGGGGGAAAAAAAATTTAAAAAAAAAAAAAAGGGGGGTTTTTTTTTTTTTTTTTTAAAAAAAATTTTTTTTTTTTTAAACCCTTTTTTTTAAAAGGGGGGGTTTTTCCCAAAAACCCAAAAATTTGGGGGAAAAACCCGGGTTTTTTTTTTTTTTAAAAAAAAAAAAGGGGGGGTTTTTTAAAAAA
>JAJKFJ010002474.1:0-15753 GCA_027382625.1 Tetmemena sp. SeJ-2015
CAGGCAAGCAAAGAGGCCCCCTGTCAAAATGAAGGAGACATCACGAACACCTCAATCATAAGAAGACTACTTCAAAACTTTTTGCAGCTCGATGATTAAAGCTCAAGTTCAAATAGTTGAAGTTCTTCTCCAAGATTGCTCACAGAGCTCAATATTAGAGACGAGCTTCCGCCTCGCACTCATGGACTTGCTCATGCCAAAGCTGAGGGCTCTCTACAGAGATCATTAAATTGAGGGAATGATAAGCCTTTTGGCTGACCTACCCAGCTCATTTTAGATTCAGCTACTTCTTAGCCTATGCTAGGCCAACTCGCACATTCTTGAAGAGGGGTATACCCTCTCTTTATTGGTGCTGCCAGCTCTAGGCATGTGTACCGATTTCAGCTTTATATTAGAATCAGACTCAGCGTAATGCTAATGCATTTTGAGCTCTCTCTCGCTGCATGTTCAGGATTAGAAAGCTCAACTTAGTGCAGGCTTTCTTCTCTTTGGTTTGAAATATGGCCTGGAGAAAATAAGATGCCTTCTCTATAGTGAGGCAAACATCAGTGAGTTGAAGAAAGCCCTGATCCATAGAGGATTCAGTGCCCAACTGGCAAGAATAATTTCGAGCCACTCCTCGAGCTTATTGTGGCCAGAGGCCATTGCTTTCTTGGAGAAGACTCCAAACTTCATGTCTCTTGAAATGGCGAGTATCCTCACAAGGCTGGAGATAGATCGAGACCCAGGGCCTCTACTCCAGAGACTCCATGATGCAATTGCTCAAAGGCGCATCATTGTAGATTTGCTGAAGCATCACTCTAGAATTAAGCTGAGTCTGAGCCAATTGCTTATTACATTAGACAGGCTGAAAGGAGTGCAGGGCGACGAGCTCAAGAGAATCCTGCTCTCGAGTCCCGATAATTGGCTAGGCTAAGTTGAAGAGAAGTAAAGCAGAGGACTTTAGCAGTTCAAGGCAATCAAAAGGGGCGCTATAGTTGAACAACTCAAAGTGTACCAGGATGTTAGCTGGTTGGATGACGAGCTTGAGTAAATGGAGAGATATAGCAAGACGATCAAGGAGCACTACCCTGGCTTTGTTTTCTCAGAGTACCAGGCTGCGATAGCTGCTCTCTGCAAACGATCATCGAGTCGAGCGGTCCTCTGCCATCTCCCGCCAGGCTCGGGAAAGACCTGGGTCATCGCCTTGCTTGCTCTCACTCTTATTTAGCAGGATAAAAAGGTTCTCGTGATTGTACCTAACGAACTTCTAAGGATCCAGACATTTGACAAGATAGGAGTCTTAGACTATGGGATCAGGGTAGTTTCTATCGAGCAGTTCTATAAGTACAAATTTGAGAGCGACGCAATAATAATAGACGAGGTATGACAAGATTTTTGGGTAACACTCGTGGTGTGTCATCGACGACAGACTAGATGGACTATGGAAATTGAACGAGCAGCAGCTTTACCTTTTTTCTGGGACCTCCTGCAAATCTCTCGAGCTCCTAGTTGAGAGCGTGATAGGGGAGAGACCCCGAGCTCTAAACTTTAAGTCGGAGTACGAGTGCTATGTTGGAGTTCCCCAAATTCAACTTGGCCAAGTGCGAAACTTCTAAACAGACGATGAACTGCTAGATCTGATAAGAGACGACGTGCTCAAACACTATGGAAGCTCACCTCTGATCATCGCAGTGCAAAAGAGATTATCGGAAGTATTGGTGAGCTCCCTATGCAAAACGAACATGCGGATTCTTCTAGGAGCCACCACTGAAAACTTGATAATCGCAGGATAATGGAGCTAAGGGCTCTTAATCATTTATGAGGATGAAGGGAGAGGTTCAGACATAAAGTTCTTGAAAGACGCACTAGTTCTGATAGGCTGTGAGCCTCGAGACTACAATACCTGGATTCAGTTGATTGGGCGAAGCTCGAGAACTTTAGGGCCATCTACTTCTATCACCTATGTCCGAGGAGGCGAATCGCAGCTTCAGTACCTAAACAGACTCAAGAGAGTCTTGTCTGTGAGCTATGAGGAGGGAGGGGGCGTCTCATTGCAAAAGAAGAAAAGCAAGACCTTGTAATCAAAAAGTTCAAGGATCGCAGAGCGAGCTGATCTCGATTGAGGTTATCAGGAGCGCAATGACATAGCAGGAGTTTCAAAATCTGGTGAAGAATATGCAATTTTGAAGGAACCCGTTGAAATATTGCTTTTCAGGAGCTGACCTTTAGCTTTGTATTTTCATATGGGTAATTTGTAAATTATGATCGCTTTCGATTTTCTTAAAAAATATTCAGAATGTTAATTTGAAGATAGTAACCATCGAAGATTGAAGTAAATTTATTTTGTATAATTAACTGGTGCATTGATAGTTCTTATTCTTTACACAAGCTTGATTTTTTCTTTATGTTTATATTATCATTGTATAAAGCAATATTTAAAGAAGCATAGCTCATTAAAATGGTATTCTGGTGATTTAATTATAATTATACTTTTGGAGAGAAAATAGGAATGACATTATCTCCTTAGAAATGTAGAGCGAAAGAGTATCTTAATAATTTAAATTAAGAAAGAGCTTAAGAAATTCTAATTTAATAGTTCTTTACCCAAAGTTGCATAGCCCTTCCTTGAGCTATGTTTTCTCCAAAAAATTTAAATCTATATGCGAATGGGATAATTTCATAGATTAAATAATAAAGATTATCAAGAGTAAGTGTTTCACAAGGTTAAGCTATCAAAGTATTACTTGACTTCATAGTTTTAGCAATTTTCATCAATTCCTTCTCAGTTACTTTAAATCCCACTAAGAAGTAGCATGACTGTCAAGAAGATAATATCCTATTCTTCTCAACTCTTCTCCATTACTCTTAAGCATGGGCCAGACTATGACCTTTTCTTTTTTAAATTGTATCACTAAGAGCCATAGTCATCGCCTCATATTATTTTCTATTAGTTACACAGAGGAACAGAAAACCCTTGTTCTGTAAGAGACCAAATTGAATGTATAACTTATCTTAGTACCTTGTTTGAAAAACCTAGTCCTTTCTTTGCAAAAGGAGGATCCTCTATTATCACAAAAAAGTGCTTCCTCCTCTTTTCATTTACCATTTAGTCAAGCCATTCCAGAATTGAGCATTTATAACATCCGCGTTAAAAGTTATTCAAGTAATCCTACCTGCTTCTTTGGCTTCATTTGTTATGACTTTCTTTAGAGATAGTTTTGTAAGCGAGAAGTCGATAATTGCTGAAATTGGATTGAGGGGCAAACTTATCTCAGCTTTCGCACTTGAAAAGGTATAGCTAACCAGATCTAGCAGGTCACTTCTCCTCGGAGTGTTCTCATTTCTTCTGCTTTTGCAGATAAAGTTCAAGGAAAATTCTTTCTCGCAATTATTGAAAATGAATTTAGAGCCTTTAGCTAACTTTCTTTCTTTATTTCTAGTCCTGCCTCTTCATCTCTGTCAAAATGATTTCTATTTCATGAAATTAATTATTTGACTAAACTCATTCATCCCTTATGACAAAAAATCAACTATCCGAAATAATAGGAACACCAATTTCATTTGCCCACTTTCATAATTTTAAATAAAAAATATTTATTCTTTATGACCTTAGTCTTTATATTTTATTAAAGCTTTCTTCAATTGAGTTATCAATTCTAAACTAAACAAAAAATTCGTCTAGCTAGTTATTGAACACTTTTAAAAGAGCCCTTTTCTCCTTCTTAATAAATGTATCTTTGATAAAAATTTAATTAATTTCCAAATTGTTTGTCTCACGAATAAAAATGATTCCTCGATTAGGTTTATAGAGCAAGCACTAAAATTTGGTTTTATCATTCCTGTTAATTTTCTAACAGCTAAAATTTTGAATGCGTCCTCAAGCATCACAAACCAGCAAAATGAATGAAAGGAATACATTTCTTACTTGGCTAGCATGATCACTTTAAGAGCAAAAGCAGAAATTATTCTGTCTCAGGGTTTTTTCATTTCCAAAGACGATTCCCAAAATAAAATATAAGTATCCACTTTATTAAAATTACTATATTGCAAGAGTTAAAAGGAAAGTTGCCGTCCTAAAGAAGTGATAAAGTAAAATTAGAAAAACTCAGGGAATTATAATTCCATTTAAAATATGGAGTATAATACAAGAAAGAAAGCCTAGTGATCCGGAAAATATTTCCACATAAAGTAAGCAAGCTTTTAAGAAAAGGAACTCTTGCAACTCTTAAATCTTGCTGTAACAAAGTAAAGGTGACAAGAATACTCAAAATGTTTGATAAATCAAGTAAGATCAAATTTACAGTTGAAAAGGTAAAGAATTAAGAATTATTAACAAGCCGATTAAGATAAACCAGAAGAATGACTTGCTCTGATAACTTTTCCATCATTCACTCTTACTTCGAAATAAAATGTGAGTCCCAAAACTTTACTTAATATCAATCAGTATATAAGCGGTCGAGGATCCGCTTTCAACAATATCAACTCTACAAATATATAAAATATATGAGGGGATAATAATTTTGAATGCACTTGGCATTTTAATTATCTTCTATTTCAATTGATCCCTATATAATTGGCAAATGCTTCTATTTAACTACATTTCTATCTTTTTACTTCTTGATTATATATTCTTATGCTAAAGTAGCAACTATCCTTTTTATTCTTCCTCTCTTGAATAAGTCTAGTTAACTTCTTCATACTGTGCACAGGAATAAATAATTTAGAGAATTAAATTTTCGGAAGGTTTTTAATCGTATCAAGATAAAGGAGCTACAATTCTTGCTAATTGGTTTTAGAAGATGTTCTCACTTATTTTATTTTATATATTCGTCTAGTCTGCAACTAAAGTCTGCTTGCTTTACTTTATTAAGAGTTTAATTTTAATGACAGGAGCTCATCTCAATATTTTTTATTTTGAGAAACTTTTGGTAATTCATATTCTTAAGTGAATTGACTAGTTAAGGATATTTAAACTCATGATTTATTCCTTCTATTGTTTATGGATTATAATAAAATTCATTTTAAGAAGGTTTAACTATGCCTAGCTTATATTTTGTATACTTTTTCTATTAGATTCGAAGATAAGTTAAGAGTTCAATAATTTTATATTCAATTTTTATATTATTTATATAAAAACGAGATTAAATTTAAGGGAGAAAATAATTAGGATACAGATCATCTAAGCCAATATTTAAGCATAGTTATCTCTTTTAATCATAATGAATTTAAATAAAAAAAGTTCATTAAACATGCTATAGAAAGAGAAAATATTTAGGTCAGGTTTAAATAAAAAATAAAGGGACGCATCTTCATTTTAATTTATTGTTGCATTGAAAATGTAACTAATTGCCCAAAGATATCAAAGCTTATAGTCTTTCAGAAGAAATGAACTCTTAAGCTAGCCACAGTAAACTTAGCATTATTATTGATAATTAGAGGTAAAGGTTCTCAATTTATAATGATTGAAAGTGCATTAAGTCAATAAACTGAGTTCCTCGTTTAGTATACTATTGATTGACCATGTAATAGCTGATATACTTTGATATCTCAGAGCAATGCCATATGTCTCATCGTAATTGCTATTAGGTTGACTACTGTCAGGAATTAAAAGAAGAGTTAATGGAAGGAAGACAATCAGCTTAAAATCGCCATCAGGGACTGCAACTTCAGTCAACACTGGCGGATGAAAATTCTGATATAAAAATCTGCGTTTTATTTATATAATTTAGAGAAATATTGTGTACTTTAACTTCACTTGATTTTGCTACTATAAAGTCCAAGTTCAAATCCTTTCTAAATTGAATTCTTTAAAGGAAAAGACAAAGTAAGTCACCATGGTCGAGTTGGTGAGGATAAGTCTGCAAATAATCTAAAGAGAGTTATTCAAAACCATCGAATTACAGCTAAAAGCTTCAGCAGCGACAGTTAGTCATCCATATAAAAAGATTAAAATGCTTCTTGGCAAACTCAGATCTTTTCACTCTCTCAGTGGCCCATATCTGATATGACTAAGGAATGTTACTCCACACAAACCATCATTAAATTTCATTTAGGATGGCTTTCAAAAGCGTAACCCAAAAATAATGTTGAAATAGCTAGAAAGCCTTCAAAATCAGCTAAATTTAGAACATTACCGTTATATATTTTTTAATTAGATTAATTTAATGAGTGGATTACTTTTGTAAGAGGTCTGAGTTGTATAGAAACTTCAACATTAAAAAGAAAAGATGTGGACTAATTTATAACCAACTTTAATTAATTTTTCATATTTAAAGGTTCAAAAAGACAGATCCATATAGGAAGTTATCTAAACTTCTCTATTTCAAGGTCAAGAATTATTTTTCCCCACAGATATTACTCTGAGTAATTCAATGCATCAAAATCTGATCTGATTAAAAATATCTTACCCTTTCCTCAATCAAAACCTTTTAACAATTAATAAGATATTTTTCCTTTAAATAATTTTCAAAGTAGTATTTTAGCACTTAGCAGATAGTAAAAATTCACTCTCAGAAGCTTTAAAAGACTTAGTACCGAATTATATTAGTTGTAGAAATTTTATATTCGAAGCCCTGTATTTTTAATAAGGAGTTTCTAAATTGAAAGGAATTCTAGCAAGAAGTATAGCCTGTCTTTCTTTAAAGGAGTAAGCGAGGCCCACCAAAAATATGGTGAATAGAATGGAAAGACCAGTTTTGGCGCTTGAGTCCAGATTAAAGATTTCCCAAGAGCTGATTTTTAACTTCAGATGTTTTTTGCTTACTATATGAGTGTTATATAAGCTAATGGGTATTCTATAGAATAATTTTATTATAAGTTCTAAAGTCAGGTCTTGATTATCTGAACTTCTTCTTATATAGTTTTAGTTTAATTAAATTGAGATATCGAAATTAAATCACTCAATAAAAGTGGAAATCTTTTATTTATATTGGCTTTTTGAGTTTCTCATAAATTTGCGTCTCTGAATTTTACACCTGCTGTGTATCAATAGATTTGTCAAGTTAAAAGTAAATGAATTAAATAGTTTTTAGCTACAAGAGCCTGTTGTAGGCCTACTTCTAAAGAATAGATTTAAAAGTTATTACACATCTTGATTCACTTAAGTCAGAAGTACAAATCATTGAGCCTACCTAGTGTAAAGTGGGAGCCAAGTAAGACTTTCAATTAAGGGAAGACAAAAGATAATGAAAGTTATTAAAATAAGGTGGTTCTAGAAAGTTTATATATTTATTCTATTGTCTAAAATTATAAATTTAAAGTTTAAACGTTAATTAAAATAATGCATTCCATGAATCACAGAGATATCTAGCCTGAAAAATCAAATGTCATTAACTTTTCTCTTATTTATATTTTACTATCTTCTATTTATTTTAAATAATTTAATAATAAAAATGAAAGGTAATTAATTAAAAAAGTTTATAAAAGATTCCAGAGTTTGAAGCAAGTGAGGCTTCCATATTATTTTAGCACTTTTAAGTGAGCAGTAGAGGTTTTTTGTTAGGTTAGAGAGGCTCGACTGATTGCTTTGAAGAATGGTAGTCTCGATGTAGATGATGGAAACGGTAAAGCTCATTGACTAATTTCTTATTAGGCAGGCTAAATTGACTTGCAGAATCATGGTTCACAAACTTTAGAAGTATGTATCTTGAAATTCATTATCGCACAAAGAGTCTCTTCCATTAGCTCTAGTTGAAGTAAAATACTCATCATTGCTATGATTAAGATCACCATTAATTTATTTCAAAATTTAAATGCTCTTTTGCTTTTCCAAGGAGGAGATATAACATTGAATGTTCAACTTGATTTAAGAGGAGTAGGTTAAGCTGGAAACTTCTCCATTAGTTTGTCTTATAGCAGATGCCATCAAAATAAAAGCCATCCAAAGCTTTCTAAATCTGGCTTGTGCTTAGTAGCTCATGTTTAAAGTCACAGAAAATAAACCAATGAGCAAGGCTCAACTGTCAAAAGCACGGCTCGCAAAAGCTAGAGTTTTTGCATAAAATTAATATTTGCCTTGGATGATTGGTGGTTAATTTTAACCAAGATATATCAATCAAAGATTTCATTTTCACTTTATAAACACAGAATAGCTTCTAAGAAATTATATAACATAACCGTATGATGGTCACCTCGCGAAATAGAAGCATTGTCTATAAATATTAATATAGATGTAAATTAAATAGCTAATGATAATTAAATTAGAATGTCAATTAAAATGGTTTAAATCAGTGACAGTTAGGGAGTCTTAAAATTTTAAGAATTATTAATTCATTTGATTAAGCAGAAAATTCTAAATAAGAACTGTATACCCTATCAATTTTTTGAAGGGAACGCTCAGTACAGAGTTATAAGCGTCATAAATAAAAGGCATAGCATTTTAAAATCAGTAGAAAGGGCGCTTCATATCCCATTGCTGAAATGTGCTTGAGATTAAAAACTCCATAATAAGATAAGAAATGAGAGCAAGTTGTGATCTTATTAATTTCTTTTTTATTGGAGAAAAAATATAATTAGAAAACAGAGATTCCAAAAAAGAGATGAATAAATGATCTGATCATTAAATTAATAAAGATATATCTTGAAAAATAACTTCCTTGATCGTTAATTGATTACTTTTGAACCTAACTTTATCGGCTTTTATTTTCCTTTTTCTAAATATTTCTTATTTATTTTCACACTTTTCCAAATATTCTTCCCATAACTAATTATAAGTATTTACAAGTACATAAGAGCTTTTTAATTTAAAATCATTTGAGCTGACTAACTCAGTCATTAAAATGTAGAGAAGGAGCAATCTTTGCTTCATAACATTGCAAATTAAGTATATGCTAATTTTATTGGCAATAATACAAAAAGCCGCCAGCTTTTCCTTCAACAGCAGTAAGACATTATCGTCCCCAGCATATTTACTGTAAGAACTCTAACATAGCAATCTTGTGCAAGAAAAGAGTATATATTTTTGCATTCTATATTAACAGATTTGATTGGACCACCTCACACTCACAGCATACCAGAAACGGAACTATTCCACTTTGATCTTAATATTTATCTCCCTAGTTTCAGATAACCATTGATAATTTGACTTTCTAGCTTAAAATATTAAATTGTGGAGCCAGCAAGTTGGAGACTAAATCATACCTCAAGAGAGGAGCAGCAAGCAACCACTACTTCTACTTTCTAGTTTAGTTATTTAAGTACAATTAAATCATGATAGCAAACTAGTTACCACTACTAATAGTAAATAATTTGATAACCTTGCTGGAAAAAAACTCTCCAGGCCAATTCAGTTTGAGACTTAAAATGAGTAACTGATGATAGATCATCGACACTAAGGAAACTACCTTAAGTTTCTAACCTTTGAATTTTAAGGATATTAAGCTTCCTAAATAAGCGTGGGGCGGTGGAAAGTTTATTTCTCAAACCCATTCACTTCAAAATCGAAACTTCAAAAGAGAGTACAGTCAAAATGCTCATGTCATCCGGATAGTGCTTGACACATAGTTCTAAAATTGGAATTTTAACCAGTGATATACTAAAGATGCCATAGTAAAGCTTTTAGTGGTTTAGTCTCTGAAAAGTGTAAAGTCACATATATTAGTTGATATTAAGATAATGCTATTGATTTTTCAAAATTACTTATAAAATACACATTTAACAGCATAAATTTTGAATTACGAAACCTATAGACTTTCTTTTAAATCCTTTATTAAATAGCGAATACTGTAACAACGAAAGGAGGGATATTTTATATATTTTTTTTTTGTATTATTAAGGTATAGTACCTTGTGCTAACATAGGACTTAAGCATTTATAATGTCATCATCTCATTCTCTGCATAACTAACACTGAACATTTTTTGCTTAGCTTGCTAGAATTTTTGCGTGATTTCTTTGATTTTTAATCTCCCTGGCAAGTAGAAGTAGTAAAGAGCAGTGCTTTTGAGATCAACTCAATTATATTATCCATTTGAATTCTCTCGAACATGCCGTCTTCTTCACTCTGGATTTAATGACCTTCCATATTCATTACTTTATTATGATTGCTAAATCTGCTTCCTTACTTACTCATTATGATAATTTTTGATAATTTTTATCCACTTTTGCATCCTCCTTCGATCGTACAGCTTTGAAATCTCTTGAAATATCTGCATAAGTATACCACTTGCCTTTGATAGAAAAACAAATCTTTCTTTCTTAGCTGACTGCTCTCCAATCGTTTTCTAAAAAGATTTCTAAAGTTTCCTTTATCTTGCCGAAGAAGTTATGCAGGTCTGTTCTCTCAAATTCTAGCTCTCCTGATTACCTTTCATTCTCAAATTAACTAAATGCTTGATCTCTTCATTATCCATTTCACCTCTCAACTTTAAGTGTATGCGGTGTCCTTATTCACTATTGTACTTTCATGACCCTAATTACTTTTCTTATTCAGCCTTGTTGTTAAGACCCTTTCCAATCATCCGCAATGTAATTTGTAATGAACGTTGGAACTCCATCATATTAATTATCTAAATTAAAATTAGTAGAAATTATGACTGGATAATTAAGTTACTCCCATTCTCGTTAAGACCATAAATTCTAACAGCCACTTTAAACCACTGTCTCCGATAGGCTTTTAATCAAGATTTCCAAACGTCTCGCTGTTAAATGTGAATTTTATAAGTAATTTTGAAAAATCAATAGCATTATCTTAATATTATTCTATATTTTTGGGTTTGACTTACTATATTTGTAATCCACACTTTCCTAATGAGGGTAGTATATTTTAAATAGTTGCAGCTCTGGATATTAAAAAAAAAATTATTTCAAAATATTTATCGTGCATTCGCATTTCCTTTTCTTCAACCAGTATCATTCAGGTCATCTTTAAATAGGCGAAAATAATCAATTTATCATAAAAAATCATGTTTTATCATTATATCAATTTGATATAAAGACACTTCGTATTTTCCAGAAATAATTAAACCATATTTATGAAATGAATTCTGCCTCTCAATAAATGTACCTAATTAAAAATTAACTTTATTAAACAACGCGAATCCCATTTTCAGACCAAAAGCATTTTCTGCCTTAAAATTAAATTACTTACATTGCTTACTGTGAGTTAATTTCATAAGGTGTTCTAATCAATAAACTTTTTGAATGAGCAAGAATTAGTTGTGACTAATTACAAGCGGCTGCTCCTCTAATATTTAAAATTGCTCTTATGTTTCTTTATAATGCGAATGAGTCAAGAGCCTTTTTTAGAAATAGAGGGAAGTCCAGCTGAACCTTGTTATCTGTTAATGAATTACAGGCCTAAAAATTTATGCACTATTCCTAAACATTCTTGGCTTTCATGAGTGAGAATCAACTGGCTCTTCTGACAAAAGCATTACCTCAGTTTTATTTAGACTCTCGATAAGTTGCTAATCTCTCACTTTATTATGAATAATCAATTATGAAGCCTATCTTTACAAAGTCCGAAATGAGTCCCTTGATGATGATATCTCCTTGTTCAACTAATTCCTGTGCAGCTTCTTACTTGGGTTTTGACAGCGTGGGAGTCACTTACTTTCATTTTATTTGTCTCACCCTCTACTTTCATAAACATTTATCATGATTGAATAGAATAAATAAAGTCAGATGACACATCCTCAAATTTTGAATTCAAATTCCAACTGTTACCTTATCCTTTAATTGAGAAGTAAAGTGCTCTTAAATTAAGGAATTATTTCCCTTAGAGACCTAAGTGATAAAACTTAATTATTTATCTGAGATGTGAATGATATTTAAAAGCTAAAGGTTTCCATGCAAGCACGCTCCTGAATGAGCTTGAGTCCGAAGGGATCGTTATTTAAGGAGCTTGAAAAGCATCTGCGAGAGAGGTTGGGACCACATAAATGTTTCCTTGAGTGCTTTATATTGGTCAACGTCTAGTTTGAGAAGAAAGAATTACAACTATACTTTCCAGAAATTGCCCAAGCGATTTGAGTGACTAGGATTTTAAATTATTTAAACCCTCAGATAACCTTTGCCTCTTTCACTCTTAGAGAAATAAGGATAACACTGAGTAAAGGAAACTGACTGTGCTTGCATTTATGAAAAAGGGAGAGTAAATTCAAAGCCTTCTAATTTTTAATTAAATTTTTAAAGTAAAAATGGCGAGTTTCTGAAAGAAATTGCGTGTGAAGTCAGCATTTTATCTATTCAACAATCAAATAAATTAAATCTTAGAGTTGAGTAGCTCATAATTATTAGTTGAGGCTGAGGTTCTATCAATTTGACTGAGCTCTCCACTACTTATAACAAGCCATGTAAATATCTATATTCAAGCGAGTAAGTCTGTTATTGATATAAATTTAAAATTGTGAATTTAGTTATTCCTCTTCTAATATAATATCAATTCTATCCCTATGGAATTTAAATAATCTCGTGAATTGTTTTTCAAATAAAAGGAAAAGATAACTTAGTACTTGCCTTTTACTAAAGATGATTCTATTCATTATTTATTTTATTGATTATCATGTAACTGTTAATGCTCTTAATTCACTAAGTCTCTGCAATAATTTATTTTCTCAAATTTAACTATTCTTTAATCTGAAGTCACAGAAACTTTAAAGCTTACTGCTCAAAGTGTGGAGCAACAAGACTATCCTCAGTTCTTTTTTTATTTGATCTCTTGGCTCAGATAAGGTAACTTACCTTATAAAGGAAGACCTCTGCATCTGCCGCTTTACCAATTTAAACAAGCTAGGAGAAGCTGTTGCCACCTTCACTTAGCTTAGAAAACAAGCTAAGCATATCAAAGAATGTGAAGGACCAATACCTGACTATACTGCAATAAGACTTTTCAATTAATGCATAAAGCAATCAGAGAGTAGACTCTGGCTTGATTATTTTAAGATAAATTTTAAATTGAGAAATTTGATCATGAGCTAGCTCAAAATGGAAAAGAAAAACGATAAAGACTATGAATTTACGTCAAATAATTAAATGATGGCGGAGGGAGTCAAGGGAAGAAGAGTCCACCTAGCCTAAGGCAGAATTTACTAAGTCTAGGTAAGCACAAGCTAAAAATAAAAAATGATTAAGTTATTTTAAAGACACTCATTCAACTTAAGTGCGGCAACTTTAATCCTCTTGGAAAGAGAATATGAGTATTCAAAAATCTAGCCACCTCTATTCTATATTTTAACAGTTAAAAGATTATTATTAAATAAATAGACGCTTAGATTCAAATAAATAAATTCATAAAAAAATATAAACTCTCAGAGTAATCTGCAAACAAATTACTTGAGAGCGAGAGATTGTTGCTAAAAATGAGTATTCCTATTTCTTTGTGCTCAGTTGATTCATTTCAATTTTAAATTTATATTAAGAAAGCTCAAGTTGTTTTTATAATTAAATTAAGAAAAATTAATGATTTTTTATACAATTCCAAGGTATAAATTCGCAAAGCCAATTCTAACTATGTTGAGGGATAAGAGTTGGGGTTAGACCATATATGATTTAATGATTATGAGTCTAGTATTAATCTTAGGTGATACGATTGAATTTAATCACAATCAAGCAGATAGAGCATATCAAACTTACTCGGCTGAGTTTGCTATGCTAAGCTGTTTCTAACTCTATACAATATGATGGCTTCATCTTGCTCTGATATATTATTCTATTCCATAATTTTCTAAAAGGATCTTTAATCCTAACAAGCCATTTTAATTAAAAACAAATATTAGCTGAAGAGTGGGGAATGTTATTACATTTTAGAGTGATAAATTATTTTATAATCTTTATTTTCCGTTAAATTTCAGCATCAATTTAGCAAATTATAATATAAATAATAATATGATTGTGCCCACATAAATATTTCGGCAGTAAGATTCCAATATAGAATCCACAGATTTAATAAAGAAAAAGAAATAGATACTCTTCAAGTCTGCCTGTTATATTAAAAAATAGATAGTGAAGGTAAATTTTTTAATATAAATGAAATAGTTTGCATACAAGCCTAATTATAAATTGATTTATAAGTTCTAAAGTAGATATCGCTTATTAAATTTAGATAATTATAGATTATAAAGAGAAATATTATTAAACCAAGATTGTATTGGCCTCTATAACTAATGTGTAGTAGTGTTAAGAGCAGAATTTAGAGTAGAACAAGCAACAAAGGAAATAATGTTAATAACAATGATTTAAATAAGAGTCAGATCTATTCTCTCATTTTCTTGGCAAATCTTTTAGTCTTCAAATCAAATATTCTCATGGCTTCTTCATGAAATCTTTTTAAAATCCTTCTCATCAGTTTAATCTTTAAAATTTTTCAAAGATCTAGTCTCTTTCTTTAATGGCCTACTCTATAGTTTTGACTAATTTCCTCAAATTTATCTTGCTACTTGCGAACTGGACTTCATTTCGATATGAATAATCTTTTCAATAACCAGCTTCAACAGTTGAAAGATTATCACAATTTTATTAGTCTTTAAATAAGTTGATAAATAGAGTGATCTAATAGAATTGCAATTCCTCTCTTTCAACCTTAAGTGCAAACCTTCACTTTCCAAACTACATGCTATGCAAATCTTGCCATCTTGTTTAAGTTTTAAATTTTGGCCATAGCTGTCCTCAAGAGTGAGGATGAGAGCACCTTAACTCTGTATTGAATATCATAAAGGGAGCGCATAGATATCCCTACTGTGATATGCTTTACGCTTAGTTTCTTGGGTCCTCTCTCGGTTTACTCAATCTTGTTCTATAGGCTTTAATTTCAAGATTTGTAATCATAAGAGTATTTAGTTGATTTAAAGCCAACCTAGCCATTCTTTTGCAAAGAAAAGCGAGCCACTAATACTACCAAGATCCATTACTAATTCTTTAAAGGATCAAATCTCACTTTTGAGAGACATCAGGCCAGAAGCACCTGCCATGCCTTTTAGAATATTCCCTTCACTTGGATCGCAACAAACTCAAAGCATTCAAGTCTGATTTGCACTAAGATCCCAAATGTCCCAGATATTTCTGTTAATGATTGGAAAAAGCTTCTTCTGTTTATTTAATAAAAAATGTCAATATCCATTATTCCAAATAGTTTGGTTTAATAAAAAATTATCATATATAAAATAGCAGTTTCAATCTTAAAACGCTATAAATTCAAAAAGAATTTTGATTTTCATTTTCGGGTTATGAATAGAATTTGTTTCTCCTTGAGCAGAGATAAATCTTCTTATCTAAGTTTCACCTGAAGAAGTGAGCATATTTCACTAGAGATGAGGCTCACAAGAAAATGCTGAGCGGAAACCATCACCTAAATTTATTTTTGCTTATAGAGTATATAATCCTTTAGACTTTAGAGTCTTATTCATGGAACTAACTGAAATTTCCCCCGGCACTCCATGATAATTAGCCGCTTCTACTCTTCAGCTGAGTCTACTTTTTTAAAAGTCCTCTCTTTGGATTGATTAATTATTTAATTGT
The DNA here is from genome assembly GCA_027382625.1 of Tetmemena sp. SeJ-2015. Classification (NCBI taxonomy): domain Eukaryota; phylum Ciliophora; class Spirotrichea; order Sporadotrichida; family Oxytrichidae; genus Tetmemena; species Tetmemena sp. SeJ-2015. The sequence continues at coordinate 15,435 of JAJKFJ010002474.1, forward strand.
TACTTTCTGATTTATAGAGGCATTATAGAGCTATCCAGTTATAGATTACTTAAATATATTCAAAATTCATCCATACTATTTGTTACAGGACTACTAGAAGTCTGTCCCATCTAGAGGAAGACTTATTTACTTTCTACACTAAATCAAGATTAAAATACGTTCCTTAGGTAAGAACAGATCCATATAGTCTTTAATAATATTGTAATATTAAAATGAATATTAAAAATTTTCCAGAAACCAATTTAATTCAATCAATCAATTAATTAAATATATATATACCCGAATTAATCAATCAATTAAATCAATCATTATATGACCA
>JAJKFJ010002475.1:0-25715 GCA_027382625.1 Tetmemena sp. SeJ-2015
TTCTTTTTTTAAAAAAAAAACCCAATTTTTTTTTTTTAAAAAAATTTTTTCCCCCTTTTTTTCCTTTTTTAAAAAAAAATTTTTGCCCCCAAATTAAAAACCCTTTTTTTTTTTTAAAAAAAAAATTTTTTTTGGGGTTTTTAAAAAAGGTTTTGGAAATTGTTTTCCCGGGAAAAAAAAAAAAATTTTTAAAGTTTTTTAAAAAAATTTTTTGGGGAAAATTTTGGAGGGGGGGGGTTTTTTGAAAATTTAAAAAAATTGGGAAAATGTTTTTAAAAATTTTTTTTTTAAAAAAAGGGAAAAAAAAAAAAAATTTAAAAAAAATTTTTTTGGGAAATTTTAAAAAAAATTTTGGGGGAAAAAAAATTTTTTTCGGGGTTTTTTTTTTTTTAAAAAAATTTTTTAAATTTTTTTTTGGGGGGCCCTTTTAAAAAAATTTTTTTTTTTTGGGGGGAAAGTTTTTTTAAAAAGGGTTTTTGGGGGGTTTTTTTTAATAAAAAAATTTTTTTTTTGGGGGGGTTTTTTTTTTTTTTTTTTTAAAAAAAGGGCCCCCAAAAAAAAAAAATTTTAAATTTTTTTGGAATTTTTTAAATTTTTTCCCCCTTTTTTTTTTTTTTTTCCCCCTTTTTTGGGGGAAAAAAAAAGGGGGGGTTTTTGAAAAAAAAATTTTTTTTAAAATTTTGGGAAAAAAAAAATTTTTTAAAAAAAAAGGGGGGAAAAAAAAAATTTTTTTAAAAAAATTCAAACCTTTTTTTTTTAAAAATTTTAAAAAACCCCTTTGAAGTTTTTTGGGGAAAAATTTTAAAACCCCCCTTTTTTGAAAAAAAAAATTTTAAAAAAAATTTTTTTTTTTTCCCCCCCAAAAAAATTTAAAAAAAAAGGGGGGGTTTAAAAAAAAAAAAAAGGGGGGGAAAAAACCTTTTTTTTTTTGGGGTTTTTTGGGAAAAAAACCCCTTTTTGGGGGGGGTTTGGGGAATTTTAGGGGGGGGGGGGGTTTTTTCCATTTTGGGTTTTTTTAAAAAAAATTTTTTTAAAATTTTTTTCCAAAAAAAAAAGGGGGGGCCCCCAAAAAGGGGGCCAAGGGGCAAAAAAATTAAAATTTTTTTAAAAAAACCCCCGGGGAAGCCCCGGGGGGGAAAAATTTTTTTTAAAATTTTTTTTTTCCCCCCCTTTTTTTTGGGGTTTTGGTCTTTGTTTAATTTTTTCAAAATTTTAAAAGGGTTTTTAAAAAAAAATAATTAAATTAAAAAAAAAAATTTTTTAAAAAAAAAATTTTTTTTTTAAAAAAAATTTTTAAAAAAATTAAAAAAAAAATTTTATTTTTTTTTTTTTTTCCCCTTGAAAATTTTTAAAAAAAAAAACCCCAAAAAATTTTTAAAATTTTTTTTCCTTTTAAAAAAATTTTTAAAAAATTTTTAAAAAATTTTTTAAAACCAAATTTTTTTCCCCTTTTTTTTTTAAAAAAATTTTTTTTAATTTTAAAAAATTTTTTTTTTTTAAAAAATTTAAAAAAAAAAAATTTTTTTTTTAAAAAAAAAAAAAAAATTTAAAAAATTAAAAATTTTAAAAAAAATTTTTTTTTTTAAAAAAATTTAAAAAAAAATTTCCTAAAAAAAAATTTTTAAACAAAAAAAAAAAAAAAATTTTTTAAAAAAAATTAAAAAAAAATTAAAAAAATTTTTAAAATTTTAAAAAAAAAAATTTTAAAAAAAAATTTCCCAAAAAAAAAAAAAAATTTTAAAAAAAATTAATTTTTTTTTTTTTTAAAATTTAATTTTTTTTTTAAAAATTTTTTTTTTAAAATTTTTTTTAATTTTTTTTTTTTTATTTTTTAAATTTTTTTTTTAAAATTTTTTTTTTAAATTTTTTTTAAAAAATTTTTTTAAAAATTTTTTTTTTTTTAAAAATTTATTTTTTTTTTTTTTTTAAAATTTTTAATTTAAAATTTTTTTTTTTTTTAAAAATTTTTTTTTTTTTTTAATTTTTTTTTCTTTTAAAAAATTATTTTTTTAAATTTAAAAATTTTTTAAAAAAAAAAATTTTTAAAAAAAAAAAATTTTTTTTTTAAAAAAAATTTTAATTTTTTTTAAAAATTTTTTTTTAATTTTTTTTTTTTTTTTTAATAAAAATTAATTTTTTTTTTTTTAATTTTTTTTTTAAAAAAAATTTTTTAAAATTTTTTTTTTTTTTTTTTTTTTTTTAAAAAAAAATTTTTTTTTTTTAAAAAAAATTTTTTTTAAATTTTTTTAATTTTTTTTTTTTTTTTTTTAATTTTAAAAAAATTTTTTTTTTTTTTAAAAAATTTTAAAATTTAAAAAAAAATTTATATTTTTAAATTAATAAGATATTAATGATCATTATATATGATATACACGCTTTTCCCCAAAAATTTCAGAAAAGACTTAATTAAGACAACGCAGATCTCACCAATCCAAAAAAATTGGCCCCCCCTATCGGGAAAATAAAAAATTTAAAACCTTTCCCCTTATTTTCCACCTCTTTAAGCTCACCGGGAGTCAGAATTTTTTAGGGTTTTGACCCAAAATTTTGTTTCCGCCCCAAAAAAAGAAAACTTAATTGGCCCGCGATCTTTTACCTCCTTTTTCGGGAAAAACAAAAAATTTAAAATTTTTTAAATTTTTAATTTTTAATAAATCCAATCACTATTAATTTTTTTGGGAAACCACTTCTCGGCCCCGCTCTTTTACCCTTTTTTCAATTTTAAAATTAAAAAAAATTCAAACTCAAAAAAATCCCCTTCCAAAGAAAAAATGGAAAAAAGGGGGTGATATTCTTGCTCTACGCATCAAGAGCTTTCGAATGAGCATAGGCATATGTGCTTTCACTATGGTTCCACGAAATTCTCACACTTTTTATGCGTGCTAAAAATCATCTCTCTCAAGCATTAAAATTTTCCAGTTTCATTTTTATGATAGCTACTCTCATAGCTTACAAAAGTTATAAGATATCACTTTTCATTACTTTTAATTTACAAATTTGGTGGATACCATTAGATTCAGCATAAAATAAGCTATCGAATGAGCTATGTGAAGCACCAATATAATGTAGTTGCACTTTAAAATCATACTTGAGATAAGAGGATTCATTCTATAAAGTAGAATACACAGAACGAATCAAAGATTTTTCACTATAACTCTTCATCATTTTCAACTTTTTAATTCAATAAGACTTCACAAAATCAATCTTTCATCATCAATCTTCTTCATTTCAATCATTTCATTTTCAAAGCACTCAAATTAGAATGAAAATAAGTAGAATGAGAAAAGTTAATCAATTTGAAATGATAAATAAAGAAATGAATTCAAGATAAAAATTTAATTTAAAATTAAAATAAATAAAGAAAGAGAAAATTTCTTTAAAAAATTTAAAAAAATAATAAAAAAAAAAGTAAGTAAAAAATAAAAAGAATGAAAAGATTAAAAAATTTAAATTGCATTCACCAATTTAGAATGCTTTAAAATATTAAAGTTTTAAAGTTTCTTTAACTTTAAAAAACCCAAAACTTTAATTTTTAAGAAAAAATTATATTCATTATAACTTTTGCTTCCTTAAATATAGTTTTTCATCTCTAAATCTGAATATTTGGTTTAGAATTTGGAGTATAATACTCATTTTAAATGCAAATATCATCAAATTATTTCAATTTAAAGCAAAACTTTGAAGCTAATTAGCTCTAAATTTCTCTTTTTAGCATTTTATTTCATCATTTTTAACATTTTAAAGCTTTATAAATGCTTAAAATTTTAATTTTTTCTTCATTTTTTAGCAAAATTTTTCATTTCATTTCCATTTTAATCTTAAACTTCAAATTTAAAACCTCAATTTTTTGAAATTTATCAATTGAAATCACTCTAAATCCAAATTTTTGAAATTTAAATTGATATTTAAAGCATTAACTTTCAATTTCATCTTCATTTTTAGATTATCTTTCAAAAGTTAAGTCAATTTCAAAGTCAAAATTACAAAACTTTCACAAATTATTCCTCAATTTCATCTCTAAATTTTACCTAAAAACAAATTTAAGATTGCAATTTCAACTTTGGAATCAAATTTAATCTTCATTTCCCAAACATTTTACTTTCAAAGTTTAAGATTTTGAATCATAATTTGCTCATTTGAATTGAAATTGAAAGTGAAATTGAAAGTTTTATTCTCTAAAATTGAAATTGAAATGAGTTTAAAGTATGAATTCTAAATTGAAAACAATTGTAAATGAATCTTTCAATTCAAATTTGAAATCTAAATTGAGATTCTTAAATGATTTGAATGAAAATAAATGGTTTTAAAGGTTAATTGAAATGAAAGAATGAAATTTATAAATAAGAATTCATTAAAATTCCCTTTTTTAAATGGGCCCTTTTAAAAATTTTGGCAGGGTAACACCTTATTTAAATTTTAAAATTTTAAAGAATTTTAAGAGCTCAGTATGGTGAGGACACTATTTTTTAGTTATTCCTCATTCATCTGAGTCTTTATTTTTAGTTTATACTCCAGAATCTAGAGTTTATATTCATTTATTTAGTCTCTTCAGACATTTTAGTCATCATTAGAGCTCATAATTTTTTATATTAGGTTTATATTAGCCACTTATTCGGGCTTTATGGCATCGAGCTCGTGGCCCAATAGACGCCTTATATATAGTTTATAGATATATTATTAAGGTCTTATAGACCGTGGCACCCTGGATACACATGGATTCCAGGAATGCCCTTATATATTTAGAATCCCCACAGCATTTATTACTTAATGCCGTTTATATTTGGGGTTTTTTTTATATTAGGGGCCCCTTTATAGAATTGCAGTAATGCAATATTTTATTTTTAGTTTATACTCCCACAAGAACCCTCGAGAGTTTATTTATTTATCTTACCTAAATTTGAATTAGGTAATTCAAAATTCTTTTTATTGCTTTAAGATATTTAAATGCTTTTCTATCTTTGCATTTATTTAAGCAAATCAATTTTGCTCATTTTAAATTTATCTTTAAAGTAAGATAAATCATTTTACTTATTTATTTTCTTCTTTATTCTATATTTAGAGGAATGTTGCATCTCTATCTTTATTTATTATGATCACTTTCATTAGTGATAAGCTTTTTTTTAAAGCTTTCATAGTACTCTAAGTACCAAATCTTAGTAAGTAAAATTTTCTTTTATTCTTATTTTATTGCAGAGAATCATAGTTCCTTAATCAGGGAAGAAGTAACTAAATCCCTCTGCAATAAATCTAATTTATTCATTTTTTCTTTATCTTGGGCCTCTCGCCCTTCATTTCATTCTTCTTTTTTCTTTCTTTTTAATAAATAATTATAACTTTCAACATTGTTTAGTTCAAAATTTTCGAAAGTTAGTCAAATGTTCAAACAAATAGTTGTTGAAATTGAAATCATAACATAAAATTTATAATCTTATTTTAAAATTGAATTGAAAATCTTCATTTTATTAGTTATTTCTTTATTTTTCTTCTCTCTATTTCTATTTCATTTCTTCTCTTTCATTTATCATTCTTTCATTCATTAATTTATCATATCTTATCAATAGTTTATGATAGAATCAGCACATTTCTTGCTCATTTGGCATTGATAAATTAGAAAGCTATTCTTATTCCAAAAATAGTAATAAAGTTCTTCATATCTATAAGCTTTGGATTATTAAAATCTACAGTATAGAGTAGAACTTAAGAATCTATATCTTGCAAAAATTTTCAACGATTTTATACCAAATTTTAACTAAACTTAGTTAAGATATTACTTCTGAATTTATAAGATAATGTGATATGAGTTCTTATCAATTGTATTAAATTGGTTATAATCAAAGATAGATATAGATTCAAGAATCAAATATCAAACTTGAAAATCATATGTCTTTCAAACAGAGAGATTCAAGAGCAGCTGTGAGAACATGAAAGTAGAATCTCTTCGCAAAACTCTAGTTGATTCTGCTAATCGTCACTGCTACCTCTTTCATGAATACGGGCCACTGACATCTAGAGAATTAAGAAGCATGGAAGTTACCTTGATTGAGCTCTTGAGTTGAGAGGATTCAAGTTCTTACTCTTAATCCAAGAGAACATAAGCTCTGCTGGAGCTAACTTGAAATGATAAGGACCAAGAAAGAGAACAGACACCTTGAGAGCATCAAACATTTGCAGAGTGTCTTTACTTCTGTGATAACGAGCATTATCAAGGACAAGCACTGTATTCGATCTCCAGTTCTTATCAATCTTATCAAGAACAAGACACAACTTGCAGATATAGTAGATGAAGGAGTTGAGATTCGTAGATCCTCTATTCACTGTGTAGAAAAGCTCACCAGTGCTGGAGACTCCAATTATCAAGTTCATCTTGCTTAAACGCTACGACCTCGAGACTCTATTCTTGATATAAGGACCAGTCCAGCCTCTTCTACGAGGGAAAGTTTCACTGATGCAGGACTCGTCTATGTTGATAAGTCGTTTACCCTCACTCAGAAAGGTAATGAACTTACTTGCAGCGAACTGCCTCTGCAACTTGCTACTTCTATTGTTATGGAGATTGGTAATCTGCTTCACCTATTTGAAGCTAAGCATGAGCTCTTGCTTCAGGTATCTCCTAATCATTTGAGTTGAGAGATGAAGCTAGACATTCTTCTCCAAGCTGGCTTTGATATCAGAAGCATGCAGAGGATAAGTGGCTGACTTGAGCAACTGAACTATGTGGCTCTATCCTCTTTCATGAAGCTTTGCAAACTTCTTGCGGAAGTTCTTCTTTTGTAACCTAAAACGTGGCAACTTTTCAGGCTTCTCAAGCATTTACCTGACTCTAAACATAGAAACTCCAAGGCGCTTCTATACTTGCTTCATGGAGAGCTTCTCTTTCAAGTACAGATTCTTGCAAGCTCTTTCTTGTCTAATCAACTTGAACTCCTTGTCATCTTCCTTCCGTTACTACTTCAAAATTCGCTTTGGTATCAAGCTGTTGAACTCAGTTTTGTTCTGAATCAATCGCACAACTCTACTCTTTCTGTGATTCATATAGACTCTCGCCTCGAGTCTCTTGAAATCAATGTTGGGCACGTTGTTAAGTCTTGACTGAGGCTGCTTCTCTGACTCCTTATAAGAGGCGTGAAGTTTGAGAATGAGTGAAGCAAGTGATCTAACTTGCTCTTAATCAAGAAGAGTTTCAACAGTGAAATCATCTTTGAATTTGAGAAACTCAGCTAAGGGATCAACGAGAAAATTTGAGACACGAGGACAATTCAAGTGACTCAAGACTCTCTAATTGAACCGTTATATGTCTCTCACAGTGACATCCTCAATATAGATATCTGAAACAGTGAGATTAAGCTGGTGGATCAAGTTGGTAGTGACATAGTTCTCACCATAATTGGCCTAATTTGAAGAGCTATCAGATTCTGCCTCAGACTAATCCTTTATAGACTGAGAAGAGGAATCGTCAGTTTAGTTGCTTCCCCGTTGGCTCTGTTGCATCATTTGCATCAAGTTACTAATATTATACAAAAGCAAGATGTATGTGTGGAATTCCTTTCTGCTCTAGAGGAATTCTCTATAGAGAAATCCTTTCCACGGTAAAGGATTTCCTTTAGATCCTGAAAGTCTTCTATAAATGGAAGCTAAAGGGCAATCCTGAGTCGCAGCTACTCTATAAATAGGCACCTTCCACAAGCAGTTTTAAAATAGAAATGGACTCTACGATACTGCAGAGTATCAGCATCAGCGAGTTATCAGCCAAATGCAAGAGCAAGAGAGAGCTCTACAACTTCCTAACGCAAGACTGTCAAGCATTTTTGCCCAAAGCTGACTCGACGAACATCTATTTTCTCAAGCAGGTCCTGAGAGCATAGAAAGATGTAAGCTGCTCATGAATTTTGCTCATGTCTCTATAGTATTTACGACGTGACACTGTCAAGATAGCAGCAGTGCCTCAGGTAGATGGGCTAACAGTGCAAGACTTCCTAGACTACGCGAAAAAGAAGCCCTCATTTCTCAAGTTTCTTCCTGACGAGAGAGATTGGGTTCATCTGGACAGACAGTGGATTTGTAATCTTCTATATTCACTTGATTAGGAAGGCTTCTAACGCATGATTGACTCAGTTATGGCTGAGAGAAAGAGTAAACTGGAGCATAACAGAGACCTCGTCGTTGAAATGAGGCCCGAATTCGTGGAGGCTCTCTCTAAATGCCTCACATTCAGCAGTAAGATTTCCGTTGCTCTCATTTTTCTATAGCTGAACGGGGAAAAGCCGTGAACCTAATCAAGGATTCAGCGAAGAGAAAACGAACCTTCAGCGAAATGGAGTCAGTTAAGCAAGAGGAGGAAGCTCTGAAGAGAGATAAGCAAGGCTTTCTTCTCTATGCTAAGAGATCCATCTAGTAACATTAGTAACTTGAGGAGTAACTTAGAAAGGTGAGGGGTGAAAACGAGTAGCTCCTCAACCATATGAGCTCCATGAACATAAGAAACGAAGACGAAGATTTCTGACTCGATTGCTCGAGTCTCCCACACCCATAGAAATCCATAGAGCGACCAAGAAATGTGTCGAACTATCTAGTTAACTTTTTAAGTAAATTAATTTTTCTCTCATTTTCCCATCCCTCTTTCTAAGTTATTCCCTATTTTGGCACCTTTCTCTCTCTTCCGTTAGCCTTTTCTTGTTCGGCCCTCCTCTTTGTTCAAAACCGTGAATTCCTTTTTCTCAAGTACTCCGTCCATGCCCCTCCTACTTCCTTCCTTCCAGAAGAACCTCTCTTCTCTTGGTAACGAGTTGAGCCCTTCCTTGCCCATCTGCACTGGTCGTATGGATCACTTAGGTTGTGGTTTCAAAAGAATTTGGCACTCCCATCAAGGAAGCTGTGGCCCCGAAAGTCAAGGGCAAATGACCGTTTTCTTGGTCCCTGATCCGGCCCTCGCTTATACGTAAAACCTGTCGAGACTCCCCTCCTCGCTTCTTTGTTATCTACGAGTGGGGTTCAGAGAGATTAAAGAGAATGGGAGTGGACTTCGAAAGAGCGCTGTCTTCTTTCAATTTAGGAGGAAACCGGGCAAGTTGCCGTTGCAGCTGCTGCTTTTTAAATCCCAAAGAACGGACCCCCTCTTCCATGTAGAGGCTGCAAGGAATTGTGAGTTTGAGAGCTGAGATGAGAGAACGTTGAAAAGGCCCCTTTGATCGCAAATCTAAAAAGTCAGGGGAGTGTAAGTGTTTCCGTTTTTTCGAAGGGTTCGTGGTTCCATCCTTGCTTCTTCGTTGCCCCCTCTTCCGCAGATCAAGCGGGGAAAAAACCCTTTCTCTTTTAAACTTTCCCTGGGCCCCTTGACACGGAAAAAGGAGCGGCACTGTGCTTGTTTGTTCCGTCAAGCAAAAGGAAAGTTCCCCGTGGTTCAAGCTGATCTCCGGTTTGTGGGCCTTCATCAGCAACGGAAAGGACCCCGTTGGGCGCCTTTCTTTGCGCAGCATATCCTTTGTTTGCGCTAAACTCAGAAGCCTTTTTTAAAGAGACAAGGCCTCCACTCGCTATGCCTGCCCTTGTTTCAGAAGGGTGTACGCTCATTGCGGGCTTTCGCACCTTGTGGTTGCGCTTGCGGTCTTCGAATATGACTACCTATAAATCTTTTGGATGACACTTTGTTGAACTGACGCTGTCGGTTGTGTAACGTTTTCAAGGTCCCACACGAGCTTACGATTTTGCCTCCGACGTACAACAAGTTTAACCTCCCAGAACCGGAAAATCCATTTCCCCGCACTTGTCCTTGTTGTCTGTACAACGAACACCTCTCTTCCAAGTGTTAGCCCTCCCTTACGTGTTTGGAAAGATCCTATCCGATGATCTTTGGCCCTTAAAGCGAATCTTGCTCTTCAGATCGTTTTGGGAGAAGATGTTCAGCCGAGAAATGAAGTAAGAAAAGCCCTCAGCCACGTGCTAAGTTGAGAATCTTCTCGGTATTTCCGTGTTAGATTTCAAGTTTCCCTCCTTTTCCGTGGGAGGCTTCATCTTTAGGAAGGTAACACCATATTTACTGGGTGAGGGCGGTTTGGCACCATTTTCCGCATAAAGAAATTATCTTGCCCCTCAATGATGGATTTCAATGGAACTGAAGGCAAAAGGGCACATTCCCTTTACTTCCAGCAAGGCACTCTAGATAGCTTCGATCCAAGGATCATAAAGGTGGGGAGTAGTAGAACAAGCCCTCTTTGATTACAAATAAGTGCGTAGTTGTGTTCCCCCCGTTGTTGCCACAGATTCAACGGTGAAAGCATGTTACGACCCTGCTCGCTTATTAGCGTTAAAATCCTGAAGTTTCAGGTATCAGCTTTGAACTTTCCGGTTTTGTGGATAAGGACATACGAAGGGGTGGGCTGAGATTCTTTATATCCTTTTGTGCTGCCCACTTGTAGTCCCCTCCCAAGACTAGGAAAAACACAACGGGGAGTAAGACGAGTGAAGGGCTTGTAATAGTTTCAAAGCCAAACGCTTACCTTCTCGTTAGAACGCGCCATGGGTTGGTTATTTCGTCTGCTGCCTAGAAGAAAGCAAAGATTACAGGAGAGAGACGGGGCTTTATTTTGGAAGAAGAACTGGAAATGGTATTCCACGATTTGCGGTCCAATGCCCCTTCCCGTCCCCTAAAAGGATCCAGTCCAATATTCCCGGCACGGGAGAAGTCGAACGGTAGAAGCCTAATGAGGCCTCCACAAAAGCCTTTCAGGTAAGTTTTTCATTCAGATTCGATTGAGGCATAGCCTGTGTTTTACGTCCCCAGTTATTGAAAAGGGGATCGGCGTGAAAGAAGTTAAATTATTTGCCCCTATCTTATTAAGGAGTGAGATACGTGTGTTTGAAGATTAGTTATGAGACCTGAAGATCCATCAGGCGTTTTTGATTATAGCCCCGCTCCCTTTTTCGCTACCATTAAACGGAAAGTCCCCGCCCCTCCTCTTGATACTAAGGATGCTCCCGTGTTCTTTTACTACAACCGATAACATCATGAAACCAACATCGTTTTGGGCAAATACCATTTGCCAAAAGTAGACTTCCAGGAATTGGCCAGGGAAAATGGAGAAGCCTTTTCTCGCCCCGTTGCCCCCTATCCGAAAAGTGCAGGAAGTGAAATTATCTTGCCTCTTTCAGATAGGCCTCAAAAAATAGCTAGTTTCCACAGAGAAACTGGAAAAAAAGGACTAAATAGAGGCTTGAAACCCGGAGGGAAAGTTTTTGCTAGCTGGTTTTTCCGAGCTTCACTACTCGACCAAGCCCCTTAACTTTTAACCTTCTGGGAAGGTTTTGAAAATTGAGAGACTTTTTGAAAAGCATAGATTCTTTTGTGTTTTTTTTCCTCTTCGGAAAAGAGTCGAAGAAAAGTGTGACCAAGCCCCCCTAGATTCTTCGTCAGAGAACCCATCCCATTGGCCCTTTTAAGGCTAAGATGAAGAGAAATCCGTGGTCCAGCTTGAGAAGAAATCTTCATTCAAAGCAATTTCCCTCAAGGATGAAATTTGGTCCACCAAAAACCCCTTCTCTATTTTAGGCCCCAACATTGGAAGAATAAGGAACTTTTTTTTGAAATGAAAAGCTCCATCTTTGCCCCCACACCAATTTTGGGGTATCACGTGCCTCAAGCCTTTTTTTTTCCCGGAGAGGCCCCTCCCATGAAAAAGCGAGATTTGACTGCCTGTGGTTCAGGGTCCCTTCAAAGCTTCAGAGAATAAAGACGCTTTCTTCCACCTTGGCAATGAAGTCTTGAAGCTCAGAAAAAAGGCCTAAGAAGGCCCTCCCTGCTTTAGAGCACAGAAATTCTCATGAAGTTGGGTGTTACAAAAGTGAAAGGGAATAATTCTTTTATTAAGCCCCTCCATACCCTGAGTTTTCTTTTTTAGGGCTTTTGGGGATGAAATTGGGGAGTGTTTTTTTTGAAGATCCCTACCCGAAGATGTAAAAAAGGAATATTTGCCTTGAACATTGTTGGAAAATCAAAATACGAAGCATCAAAAAGGTATTAGTCCCCCATTAGAAGGGAATAATGGTTTGGTTTTGAGAAGGTTTTCAGTTAGCCCCGACTATGCCTCTTGTAACGCGGAAAGCTTGAAAGATCCTTCCCGGTAATGAAGAGGTAAGTTACCCAAGCCACCGCTTTGCAGTTCAAACTTTGCCCGGAAGTTTTTTGGGTGGAGTAGAATGCATAAGCCCTCGGAAGAAAGGTTTTTTTCCTCTGGGATAGAACGGTGAAAACACTTCAACCTGAATAAAAAAGAAAAGGCGGCCAGTAGTACTCTTGACTTTGAGTCTTGTTCTAATTAATTAGTATTATTTAGTAGCTCGATGAGGAGAGAGAAGAGCCCATTGTTATGACTTTAATCTAGTTGATTTCTACAAATCTCTAGGAACTAATAGAGAGATTGAGTGTTCCTGAGAGTGATTTCTTGTAAGATAATAGCTTTTTTCTGTGTAGGTGCGTTCTTGAATCCTTCAAAGTATGAGAGCAGGCGCTCGTAGCCAAGAAGCGCGCCTTTATCGATTTGAATAAGACCCATTGGTTTGGGAAGGTCTTAATCCTCTTTCCTGTTAGACATTTTTACCTCCTCCATTCCAGTGTCTTCTTAGTGTGACTACACTGAGTCATTATCAGAGAGAGTAAGATCTTAATTGGTGGATTTCTTGACTTAAACCTTTTTCGCTTTATGATTTAGAAGGAACTTTCTCAAGTAGCGGCGATAGTCAGATGATTTATCGTACCCCCGAAATTCAGGAATAACGAGCAAATCCTCGAGTCTATAGTTGCAGGCACTCAGAATCTTCTTCGCTCTGTCAATTTTCTCAGGATCTTGAGCATTTAAGTAGTTGGATTTGCGGCCTCTTGATTTAACATTTTTAGAATCTGGGTTTAAGTCATCGACTTTTGAAAAAGCCAAACTTTTTGTAGAGAGTGAATCAGGCTCTGCTTCTTTCATAAATGAGTTCTCGAGGTCTAAAAGTACTTAACACAGAAAATGGGAGTATTACCAGAGGATTTAGACCCGAGGGCCGAAGACTCAGGATCAGGGAGCTGGTCTGGAGGAATTAAGCTCATGGGTTTGTCTTAATTATTATTACTAGTAAATAGTTCTTGATTACTTTAATAGTGGCTGTGTCTTAATTAAATTCTCACCGGTCTTATTAAGTCATAGGCTTAAAAAGCCGCCTTTTTCGCATCTTTTCCATAAGGACCACCTGAAATCGCGGCCATTTTAGTTCCAGAAGATCCGCCATGTCTCAGGGATCATAACGGTATGCTTGAAAGATTTTTAAGGGCCGCCATTGACGAACGGTGACTGAAAAAGTGGTATTTGGCGGTCCGTCCATGATCATGTGTGTCTTAATACAAAAAATTTAAATAATTATAAATCCGAATCACCCCCACCTATCTATATTAACTAGTGATTAAATCTAAGCTAAACTGCACTATTGAATAGCCTAAGAGTGCAAAATGTCACAACTTAGGTTACTCCAGTCGACCCCCCAGGGTGGCTAAAACCTGCCTTGTCTTAATTGGTCCACCCATGTCTAAAAGGCTCATCCCCGACTTCATGATCATTTTTTTCAGAATTTCAAATCCTACTCTTAAATCAATCAAAGACTAACTAGTGATGCTTATAGAGTGAAGAAAATGAAGTGGCAAAGACTTAAATTGAAAATTTTAGTGTTAGTCACTGATGAGGTGTGGGGCTCAGACCCTCTTTTTTTGGATTGGTGAGATCTGCGTTGTCTTAATTAAGTCTTTTCTGTAATTTTGGGAAAGCGTGTATATCATATATAATGATCATTAATATCAATTCATTAATTCACTAAGTAAACCCCATAACCTATATACTTAGTGAATTAATGAATTGATATTAATGATCATTATATATGATATACACGCTTTCCCAAAATTACAGAAAAGACTTAATTAAGACAACGCAGATCTCACCAATCCAAAAAAAGAGGGTCTGAGCCCCACACCTCATCAGTGACTAACACTAAAATTTTCAATTTAAGTCTTTGCCACTTCATTTTCTTCACTCTATAAGCATCACTAGTTAGTCTTTGATTGATTTAAGAGTAGGATTTGAAATTCTGAAAAAAATGATCATGAAGTCGGGGATGAGCCTTTTAGACATGGGTGGACCAATTAAGACAAGGCAGGTTTTAGCCACCCTGGGGGGTCGACTGGAGTAACCTAAGTTGTGACATTTTGCACTCTTAGGCTATTCAATAGTGCAGTTTAGCTTAGATTTAATCACTAGTTAATATAGATAGGTGGGGGTGATTCGGATTTATAATTATTTAAATTTTTTGTATTAAGACACACATGATCATGGACGGACCGCCCAATACCACTTTTTCAATCACCGTTCGTCAATGGCGGCCCTTAAAAATCTTTCAAGCATACCGTTATGATCCCTGAGACATGGCGGATCTTCTGGAACTAAAATGGCCGCGATTTCAGGTGGTCCTTATGGAAAAGATGCGAAAAAGGCGGCTTTTTAAGCCTATGACTTAATAAGACCGGTGAGAATTTAATTAAGACACAGCCACTATTAAAGTAATCAAGAACTATTTACTAGTAATAATAATTAAGACAAACCCATGAGCTTAATTCCTCCAGACCAGCTCCCTGATCCTGAGTCTTCGGCCCTCGAGTCTAAATCCTCTGGTAATACTCCCATTTTCTGTGTTAAGTACTTTTAGACCTCGAGAACTCATTTATGAAAGAAGCAGAGCCTGATTCACTCTCTACAAAAAGTTTGGCTTTTTCAAAAGTCGATGACTTAAACCCAGATTCTAAAAATGTTAAATCAAGAGGCCGCAAATCCAACTACTTAAATGCTCAAGATCCTGAGAAAATTGACAGAGCGAAGAAGATTCTGAGTGCCTGCAACTATAGACTCGAGGATTTGCTCGTTATTCCTGAATTTCGGGGGTACGATAAATCATCTGACTATCGCCGCTACTTGAGAAAGTTCCTTCTAAATCATAAAGCGAAAAAGGTTTAAGTCAAGAAATCCACCAATTAAGATCTTACTCTCTCTGATAATGACTCAGTGTAGTCACACTAAGAAGACACTGGAATGGAGGAGGTAAAAATGTCTAACAGGAAAGAGGATTAAGACCTTCCCAAACCAATGGGTCTTATTCAAATCGATAAAGGCGCGCTTCTTGGCTACGAGCGCCTGCTCTCATACTTTGAAGGATTCAAGAACGCACCTACACAGAAAAAAGCTATTATCTTACAAGAAATCACTCTCAGGAACACTCAATCTCTCTATTAGTTCCTAGAGATTTGTAGAAATCAACTAGATTAAAGTCATAACAATGGGCTCTTCTCTCTCCTCATCGAGCTACTAAATAATACTAATTAATTAGAACAAGACTCAAAGTCAAGAGTACTACTGGCCGCCTTTCCTTTTTATCAGGGTGAAGTCACCGTTATCCCAGAGAAAACTATCTTCGAGGCTTGCATTCTACTCACCAAGTCTCCGCAAGTACTGCAAGCCGTTGGCTTGGCTAACTACCTCTTCATTAACGAGATCTCAAGCTTCGCGTTAAAGAGGCATTAGTGGCTAAACTTGACTTCTCTAACCCAAACATTATCCCTCTACTGACTAATACCTTTGATGCTTTCGATATTGATCCACAAGTCAAGCAACTTATTCCTTACTCTTGGTAGATCTTCAACACTCCATTCATCAAAGCCCTTAAAAAGAACTCAGGTATGGGGCTAATAAGAGATATTCCTTCACTGTATACCCATTACTTTATGAGAATCTGTGCTCTAAGCAGAGCCTCATAAGCCTCTGAGCTTCAAGACTTCATTGGCCAGGTGAGAGCTGTCTTTATCTCTAAGCTTGAAGACCTAGACAAGCAATCAATGCTCTCTTTCATGAGAGGGCTCTCCGAAAAGCTTGAGGCACGTGATACAAAGTGGGTTGGCAAGATGGAGCTCATCAAAAAGTTCTTTCTTCAATTGGTTGAGGCCTAAATAGAGAAGGGGGTTATTGTGGACAATTTCATCCTTGAGAAATGCTTGAATGGAGATTTCTCTCAGCTAGACAGGATTCTTCACCTACCTAAAGCAATGGATGAGTTCTCTGACGAGAATCTAGCCCAACTCTTCACTCTATTCGAAGAGGAAAACAAGAATCATGCTCAAGTCTCTCAATTCAACCTCCAGAGTTAAAAGTCAAGGCTCTGGGTCAGTAGTGAGCTCGAAAAGCTGCAGCAACTCCTCGGTTTCAAGCTCTATTGCTCTCAAGTTCTCTGTGTGAACTATATCATGAGCTATCTGAAGCAGAATCACTTCATGCACTTCGGAATAGGCAACGGGAAGACTCTCATCTGCATTACGTTAGCTCTTCTTTTTGCAAGGTGCAAGATGTGTCCAGTATTTATCGTCAGTAAGAACGAGCATCTAGTTCAGAGAGACTCCGTTAAGTATGAAAGACTAATTAACGCGATGGATCTCAAGGCAAATCTCAACTGTTACTCTAAAGATAAGGGCATTTACTTCTTCACGATCCCTCAACTGAGAAAGCTTATGCAAACTGAGAAACTTCTGAAGGTGTGGGCTAATAGCTTCGTCATCGTGGACGAATATGACTGGATCCTTTTAGACGGGAGCATTGACGCAATCGTGAATACCCTTCAGTTCTTCTCTAAAGCGCTCTCTGTAATTGGCTTTTCAGGCACAACACCCAGCCTAACGGAGTAGCGTTGCTTGAATATAGCCCTCAACGCTTCTCCCGTTGTGTTCCCTAGTCTTGACAGACTCAAGGGCGACAAGAAAATTCAGCACCCTGATGTCCTTATCACAACGAATCAAGCTGATTACCTGAAGCTACTCAAGGATTTAATATAGGAGCAGGTCAAGTACTCTCCCGTTTTGATTGTGGCACAAGACAACTATCGCTTCATTGATCAAGGCTTGTCTACTTCCCCTCTTGACTATCAAGGCCTGAGTAAGAATGCTGCCTCCGTCATTGAATCCATCATTGAGGGCAGATATCTTATGCGGAATGCAACGCAGTAATATGGTGTCTACCTTCTAAATGAAGCTCACGGAAGAGGAACTGACATCTAAACTAATGACGAGATCAATAGCACGGGAGGCTCATACCTTATTATCGCTGACATCTTCTCCAAACGATCTGAAGAGCAAATCATAGGCAGAATTGGAAGGCTCAACACGAGAGGCTAATGGAAGAGAGTCTTGTACAGACAAGGAGCGAAGGATTCCGTTGAGTAACTGTTGTTCGTGGAGCAAAACTCGTTGGACCTTAACCTTAACACGAAGTATAACAAAGTGTAATCAAAGATTTAAGAGTTATTCGAAGACGAAGACATGGAAAGCGAGAGCTCACCCTCTGAAAAGCAGGAAGAGCCTGTTAAAGCTGAGTAGTAAGAGGATTTGCAAGAGCCAACGGAGCCTTTTCCCGTTGCTGATGAGCAAACAGAGAAGGCTGAACCTGAGACTCCTCCTGTTGAGAAAGAAGTGCCTCTTCCCGTTGAGGAGGAAGTTAAAGAGAAAGTCCCCGTTGATGAAGAGGAAGAAGAGAAGAGGAACTTGAACGGAAACTAACTCCCTATTTTAGATGCTATAGCTAAGGTTCTCTCTCAAAATCCTGCAATGAAGGGCCTCTCTGAATAGAGCATCAAGCAAACTGCCGTTGCCTAAATGAAGAGAAGCTTCGAGCAACAGTCTTAATCTCCTGAACACTCTAGATCAAAGAGCCGAGAGTCCTCGAAGTCACGTAAGAGGGGAAGACCCAGAAAGGTTATTGCTGACTGCAAGGCTCTTGAGCAATTCTTTGACCACAAGCCTAAGTGAGTGCAGAGAGCAAGAGAGAATACCTACGCTGACTCGTACAAAGAGTTCTCTGAGGAAAAAAAAAGTAGAAAAGGAATACTTGAAAAAAGGGGAATAAGGGAAACAGAGGGGCCCAATAAAAGGGGAGGGAAAAAGAAAAAATTGAGGGGGAAAAATTTAATTTACTTAAAAAGTTAACTAGATAGTTCGACACATTTCTTGGTCGCTCTATGGATTTCTATGGGTGTGGGAGACTCGAGCAATCGAGTCAGAAATCTTCTCTTCGTTTCTTATGTTCATGGAGCTCATATGGTTGAGGAGCTACTCGTTTTCACCCCTCACCTTTCTAAGTTACTCCTCAAGTTACTAATGTTACTAGATGGATCTCTTAGCATAGAGAAGAAAGCCTTGCTTATCTCTCTTCAGAGCTTCCTCCTCTTGCTTAACTGACTCCATTTCGCTGAAGGTTCGTTTTCTCTTCGCTGAATCCTTGATTAGGTTCACGGCTTTTCCCCGTTCAGCTATAGAAAAATGAGAGCAACGGAAATCTTACTGCTGAATGTGGGGGGGCCCCAAATTTTTAAAGGGAGAGACCCTCCCCCCGAAATTCGGGCCCTTTCCTTTCAAGGAAAAGGTTCCCCCTGTTTGTCCTTTTTAACCCTTTCTCTCGGGAAAAATTTGAGAAAATTTTTTTTGCGTTTGGGAAGCCTTCCTTTTAATCAATGAATTTAGAAGTTCCCCAAATCCATGGCGGGAAAAAATTAACCCAATCTTTTTTCTCTCGGGAAAGCTTGAAAAAATAGGGTTCTTTTTAAAAAAATTTTGGAAGTCTTCCCGGGGGTTTGGGGCCCTTTTCCTTTTGAGGCAAACTGCGGGCTATCTTGCATTTTGTAAGCCCTTTCCTAAAAAACGCGGAAAAAGAAGCCCTAAATTTCCGTTTTTTCCCTTTTAAGAAGATTTTAAATCTGGAAACCAGGGGAAAAGGAATTTTCTAAAAATTCCTTAAAAGGGGAAAGGTTCCCCTAACTTTTTTGATTATTATTTAATTGGTAAAAGAGAAAGAGAAATTTTTAAAAAGCATAACAGGACCCCCTCGTTTAAAAATGGGGCCCCGGGTTTTCTTTGGAGGCTTTCCCCCAAAATTTGGCCTAATTTTAAGAGTAAGTTTTCCTTGCCTAAATTTTTTATAGCTGAAAGGGGAAAAGGGGCCCCTTTGGCCTTTAAAATTTTTCACAAGAAAAAACAAAAGCAAAGGGAGTTTTAACCCGGGGAGGAACTCTAAGAAAAATTTTAAGGAAAGGTTTCCCTTTTAATCCTAAAGCCCTTCTAAAAATTTAAGAAAACCTTGAGGAGAAACCTTAAAAGGTTAAAAGGGGTTTTAAAAAAAAATGGCCCCTCAACCATATGAGCTCCATGAACATAAGAAACGAAGATGAAGATTTCTGACTCGATTGCTCGAGTCTCCCACACCCATAGAAATCCATAGAGCGACCAAGAAATGTGTCGAACTATCTAGTTAACTTTTTAAGTAAATTAATTTTTCTCTCATTTTCTCCCTCTCAAGTTTCTATTGCTTTCTCTCTCCCGTTAGCCTCTTAGTTGGCCTCTCTGTTTCAACGTGATTCTTCTCAAGTACTCGTCCATCTCTACTTCTTCCTCAGAGAACTCTTTGTACGAGTCAGCGTAGGTATTCTCTCTTGCTCTCTGCACTCACTTAGGCTTGTGGTCAAAGAATTGCTCAAGAGCCTTGCAGTCAGCAATAACCTTTCTGGGTCTTCCCCTCTTACGTGACTTCGAGGACTCTCGGCTCTTTGATCTAGAGTGTTCAGGAGATTAAGACTGTTGCTCGAAGCTTCTCTTCATTTAGGCAACGGCAGTTTGCTTGATGCTCTATTCAGAGAGGCCCTTCATTGCAGGATTTTGAGAGAGAACCTTAGCTATAGCATCTAAAATAGGGAGTTAGTTTCCGTTCAAGTTCCTCTTCTCTTCTTCCTCTTCATCAACGGGGACTTTCTCTTTAACTTCCTCCTCAACGGGAAGAGGCACTTCTTTCTCAACAGGAGGAGTCTCAGGTTCAGCCTTCTCTGTTTGCTCATCAGCAACGGGAAAAGGCTCCGTTGGCTCTTGCAAATTCTCTTACTACTCAGCTTTAACAGGCTCTTCCTGCTTTTCAGAGGGTGAGCTCTCGCTTTCCATGTCTTCGTCTTCGAATAACTCTTAAATCTTTGATTACACTTTGTTATACTTCGTGTTAAGGTTAAGGTCCAACGAGTTTTGCTCCACGAACAACAGTTACTCAACGGAATCCTTCGCTCCTTGTCTGTACAAGACTCTCTTCCATTAGCCTCTCGTGTTGAGCCTTCCAATTCTGCCTATGATTTGCTCTTCAGATCGTTTGGAGAAGATGTCAGCGATAATAAGGTATGAGCCTCCCGTGCTATTGATCTCGTCATTAGTTTAGATGTCAGTTCCTCTTCCGTGAGCTTCATTTAGAAGGTAGACACCATATTACTGCGTTGCATTCCGCATAAGATATCTGCCCTCAATGATGGATTCAATGACGGAGGCAGCATTCTTACTCAGGCCTTGATAGTCAAGAGGGGAAGTAGACAAGCCTTGATCAATGAAGCGATAGTTGTCTTGTGCCACAATCAAAACGGGAGAGTACTTGACCTGCTCCTATATTAAATCCTTGAGTAGCTTCAGGTAATCAGCTTGATTCGTTGTGATAAGGACATCAGGGTGCTGAATTTTCTTGTCGCCCTTGAGTCTGTCAAGACTAGGGAACACAACGGGAGAAGCGTTGAGGGCTATATTCAAGCAACGCTACTCCGTTAGGCTGGGTGTTGTGCCTGAAAAGCCAATTACAGAGAGCGCTTTAGAGAAGAACTGAAGGGTATTCACGATTGCGTCAATGCTCCCGTCTAAAAGGATCCAGTCATATTCGTCCACGATGACGAAGCTATTAGCCCACACCTTCAGAAGTTTCTCAGTTTGCATAAGCTTTCTCAGTTGAGGGATCGTGAAGAAGTAAATGCCCTTATCTTTAGAGTAACTGTTGAGATTTGCCTTGAGATCCATCGCGTTAATTAGTCTTTCATACTTAACGGAGTCTCTCTGAACTAGATGCTCGTTCTTACTGACGATAAATACTGGACACATCTTGCACCTTGCGATAAGAAGAGCTAACGTAATGCAGATGAGAGTCTTCCCGTTGCCTATTCCGAAGTGCATGAAGTGATTCTGCTTCAGATAGCTCATGATATAGTTCACACAGAGAACTTGAGAGCAATAGAGCTTGAAACCGAGGAGTTGCTGCAGCTTTTCGAGCTCACTACTGACCCAGAGCCTTGACTTTTAACTCTGGAGGTTGAATTGAGAGACTTGAGCATGATTCTTGTTTTCCTCTTCGAATAGAGTGAAGAGTTGAGCTAGATTCTCGTCAGAGAACTCATCCATTGCTTTAGGTAGGTGAAGAATCCTGTCTAGCTGAGAGAAATCTCCATTCAAGCATTTCTCAAGGATGAAATTGTCCACAATAACCCCCTTCTCTATTTAGGCCTCAACCAATTGAAGAAAGAACTTTTTGATGAGCTCCATCTTGCCAACCCACTTTGTATCACGTGCCTCAAGCTTTTCGGAGAGCCCTCTCATGAAAGAGAGCATTGATTGCTTGTCTAGGTCTTCAAGCTTAGAGATAAAGACAGCTCTCACCTGGCCAATGAAGTCTTGAAGCTCAGAGGCTTATGAGGCTCTGCTTAGAGCACAGATTCTCATAAAGTAATGGGTATACAGTGAAGGAATATCTCTTATTAGCCCCATACCTGAGTTCTTTTTAAGGGCTTTGATGAATGGAGTGTTGAAGATCTACCAAGAGTAAGGAATAAGTTGCTTGACTTGTGGATCAATATCGAAAGCATCAAAGGTATTAGTCAGTAGAGGGATAATGTTTGGGTTAGAGAAGTCAAGTTTAGCCACTAATGCCTCTTATAACGCGAAGCTTGAGATCTCGTTAATGAAGAGGTAATTAGCCAAGCCAACGGCTTGCAGTACTTGCGGAGACTTGGTGAGTAGAATGCAAGCCTCGAAGATAGTTTTCTCTGGGATAACGGTGACTTCACCCTGATAAAAAGGAAAGGCGGCCAGTAGTACTCTTGACTTTGAGTCTTGTTCTAATTAATTAGTATTATTTAGTAGCTCGATGAGGAGAGAGAAGAGCCCATTGTTATGACTTTAATCTAGTTGATTTCTACAAATCTCTAGGAACTAATAGAGAGATTGAGTGTTCCTGAGAGTGATTTCTTGTAAGATAATAGCTTTTTTCTGTGTAGGTGCGTTCTTGAATCCTTCAAAGTATGAGAGCAGGCGCTCGTAGCCAAGAAGCGCGCCTTTATCGATTTGAATAAGACCCATTGGTTTGGGAAGGTCTTAATCCTCTTTCCTGTTAGACATTTTTACCTCCTCCATTCCAGTGTCTTCTTAGTGTGACTACACTGAGTCATTATCAGAGAGAGTAAGATCTTAATTGGTGGATTTCTTGACTTAAACCTTTTTCGCTTTATGATTTAGAAGGAACTTTCTCAAGTAGCGGCGATAGTCAGATGATTTATCGTACCCCCGAAATTCAGGAATAACGAGCAAATCCTCGAGTCTATAGTTGCAGGCACTCAGAATCTTCTTCGCTCTGTCAATTTTCTCAGGATCTTGAGCATTTAAGTAGTTGGATTTGCGGCCTCTTGATTTAACATTTTTAGAATCTGGGTTTAAGTCATCGACTTTTGAAAAAGCCAAACTTTTTGTAGAGAGTGAATCAGGCTCTGCTTCTTTCATAAATGAGTTCTCGAGGTCTAAAAGTACTTAACACAGAAAATGGGAGTATTACCAGAGGATTTAGACTCGAGGGCCGAAGACTCAGGATCAGGGAGCTGGTCTGGAGGAATTAAGCTCATGGGTTTGTCTTAATTATTATTACTAGTAAATAGTTCTTGATTACTTTAATAGTGGCTGTGTCTTAATTAAATTCTCACCGGTCTTATTAAGTCATAGGCTTAAAAAGCCGCCTTTTTCGCATCTTTTCCATAAGGACCACCTGAAATCGCGGCCATTTTAGTTCCAGAAGATCCGCCATGTCTCAGGGATCATAACGGTATGCTTGAAAGATTTTTAAGGGCCGCCATTGACGAACGGTGATTGAAAAAGTGGTATTGGGCGGTCCGTCCATGATCATGTGTGTCTTAATACAAAAAATTTAAATAATTATAAATCCGAATCACCCCCACCTATCTATATTAACTAGTGATTAAATCTAAGCTAAACTGCACTATTGAATAGCCTAAGAGTGCAAAATGTCACAACTTAGGTTACTCCAGTCGACCCCCCAGGGTGGCTAAAACCTGCCTTGTCTTAATTGGTCCACCCATGTCTAAAAGGCTCATCCCCGACTTCATGATCATTTTTTTCAGAATTTCAAATCCTACTCTTAAATCAATCAAAGACTAACTAGTGATGCTTATAGAGTGAAGAAAATGAAGTGGCAAAGACTTAAATTGAAAATTTTAGTGTTAGTCACTGATGAGGTGTGGGGCTCAGACCCTCTTTTTTTGGATTGGTGAGATCTGCGTTGTCTTAATTAAGTCTTTTCTGTAATTTTGGGAAAGCGTGTATATCATATATAATGATCATTAATATCAATTCATTAATTCACTAAGTATATAGGTTATGGGGTTTTTTTAACCTTTTAAATAAATTAATGAATTAAAAAATTTTTAAAGATCATTATATATGATATACACGCTTTCCCAAAATTACAGAAAAGACTTAATTAAGACAACGCAGATCTCACCAATCCAAAAAAAGAGGGTCTGAGCCCCACACCTCATCAGTGACTAACACTAAAATTTTCAATTTAAGTCTTTGCCACTTCATTTTCTTCACTCTATAAGCATCACTAGTTAGTCTTTGATTGATTTAAGAGTAGGATTTGAAATTCTGAAAAAAATGATCATGAAGTCGGGGATGAGCCTTTTAGACATGGGTGGACCAATTAAGACAAGGCAGGTTTTAGCCACCCTGGGGGGTCGACTGGAGTAACCTAAGTTGTGACATTTTGCACTCTTAGGCTATTCAATAGTGCAGTTTAGCTTAGATTTAATCACTAGTTAATATAGATAGGTGGGGGTGATTCGGATTTATAATTATTTAAATTTTTTGTATTAAGACACACATGATCATGGACGGACCGCCCAATACCACTTTTTCAATCACCGTTCTCAATGGCGGCCCTTAAAAATCTTTCAAGCATACCGTTATGATCCCTGAGACATGGCGGATCTTCTGGAACTAAAATGGCCGCGATTTCAGGTGGTCCTTATGGAAAAGATGCGAAAAAGGCGGCTTTTTAAGCCTATGACTTAATAAGACCGGTGAGAATTTAATTAAGACACAGCCACTATTAAAGTAATCAAGAACTATTTACTAGTAATAATAATTAAGACAAACCCATGAGCTTAATTCCTCCAGACCGGCTCCCTGATCCTGAGTCTTCGGCCCTCGGGTCTAAATCCTCTGGTAATACTCCCATTTTCTGTGTTAAGTACTTTTAGACCTCGAGAACTCATTTATGAAAGAAGCAGAGCCTGATTCACTCTCTACAAAAAGTTTGGCTTTTTCAAAAGTCGATGACTTAAACCCAGATTCTAAAAATGTTAAATCAAGAGGCCGCAAATCCAACTACTTAAATGCTCAAGATCCTGAGAAAATTGACAGAGCGAAGAAGATTCTGAGTGCCTGCAACTATAGA
Source organism: Tetmemena sp. SeJ-2015 (assembly GCA_027382625.1). Taxonomy (NCBI): domain Eukaryota; phylum Ciliophora; class Spirotrichea; order Sporadotrichida; family Oxytrichidae; genus Tetmemena; species Tetmemena sp. SeJ-2015. The sequence continues at coordinate 24,636 of JAJKFJ010002475.1, forward strand.
CTCGAGGATTTGCTCGTTATTCCTGAATTTCGGGGGTACGATAAATCATCTGACTATCGCCGCTACTTGAGAAAGTTCCTTCTAAATCATAAAGCGAAAAAGGTTTAAGTCAAGAAATCCACCAATTAAGATCTTACTCTCTCTGATAATGACTCAGTGTAGTCACACTAAGAAGACACTGGAATGGAGGAGGTAAAAATGTCTAACAGGAAAGAGGATTCAGACCTTCCCAAACCAATGGGTCTTATTCAAATCGATAAAGGCGCGCTTCTTGGCTACGAGCGCCTGCTCTCATACTTTGAAGGATTCAAGAACGCACCTACACAGAAAAAAGCTATTATCTTACAAGAAATCACTCTCAGGAACACTCAATCTCTCTATTAGTTCCTAGAGATTTGTAGAAATCAACTAGATTAAAGTCATAACAATGGGCTCTTCTCTCTCCTCATCGAGCTACTAAATAATACTAATTAATTAGAACAAGACTCAAAGTCAAGAGTACTACTGGCCGCCTTTCCTTTTTATCAGGGTGAAGTCACCGTTATCCCAGAGAAAACTATCTTCGAGGCTTGCATTCTACTCACCAAGTCTCCGCAAGTACTGCAAGCCGTTGGCTTGGCTAATTACCTCTTCATTAACGAGATCTCAAGCTTCGCGTTATAAGAGGCATTAGTGGCTAAACTTGACTTCTCTAACCCAAACATTATCCCTCTACTGACTAATACCTTTGATGCTTTCGATATTGATCCACAAGTCAAGCAACTTATTCCTTACTCTTGGTAGATCTTCAACACTCCATTCATCAAAGCCCTTAAAAAGAACTCAGGTATGGGGCTAATAAGAGATATTCCTTCACTGTATACCCATTACTTTATGAGAATCTGTGCTCTAAGCAGAGCCTCATAAGCCTCTGAGCTTCAAGACTTCATTGGCCAGGTGAGAGCTGTCTTTATCTCTAAGCTTGAAGACCTTGACAAGCAATCAATGCTCTCTTTCATGAGAGGGCTCTCCGAAAAGCTTGAGGCACGTGATACAAAGTGGGTTGGCAAGATGGAGCTCATCAAAAAGTTCTTTCTTCAA
>JAJKFJ010002476.1:0-14550 GCA_027382625.1 Tetmemena sp. SeJ-2015
GATAGAAGACCACGCTCATGAATCGACTACTGAGTGATCAACCTATACAAACCCGCTTTCACATTGGGGCACAGTTCGCTGGAGGAAGGTGGTCCCCTACTTATACAGACCGCTTTCAAATTTGGGCACAGTCCGCCGGAAGTAGGAGCCCACGCTCAGTATCGATATTGTTGAGTGTTCAACCTATACAAGCCGCTTCCACTTTGTGGGCACAGCTCGCCGGAGGAAGGTGGGCCTCTACTTATACAGACCGCTTTCAAATGCGGGCACAGTCCGCTGGAAGTAGAAGCCCACGCTCAACTGGGGAGGGAACTAGAGGGTAATCCTATACTATCAACCCCACTAGGGGGAAGGCAAGCCGGAGGAAGGTGGGGGCAGATCTAGGGCGCTACGGCCAGATAAGAGCCCACGCTCTAGTCCCTGGAAAGTGAGAAATGAAGATAATGAATTATAATGTGATCGCTCAAATATATACAGCCTTGCAACAATATTTGAATATTCATTTTCTAACCTTAAAGGTGAAGCTTCCATGAACTCTTTATAATTAATATTTATAAATGAATAATGCTTGGCAAGTTATGTTTGCTAAGTCTTGTTTGCTGAGTCATGTTTGAGCACTAATGTTTTAGCACTCGTGTTTTTGCACTCATGTTTTAGCACTCGTGTTTTGGACGAATGAATTAGACAATGATAAATGAGATTGATTAAATAATAAGTGATTAAACTACAGACAATTTTCATCATTTAATCCTAATATTAGAATATCAATATTTTTTATAGAGACTAAAATTCAAAAAGGATACAATCTTCTTCTCAGTCATTACTTATAAAAGGTGATTTCTATAGAAGCAAGAGAAAATAGGCTTTATCATCCAATTGGCAGAATATATATATCCAGTACTTCCTGGAACCATCACTAAATTAAGGTATACTCTGAAATTGACTCAGAATAATTGTTCCATCGTAAAATTTGAAGTACTGAGTTTAGTTTCTAAGAGAACATTTCGCATTGTAATTCTGCTCTTGCATTTCTAATATATATACTTATCTATTAACATTTTTAAATTTTTATCATTATCTAGCCACGTTATCTTCATATTTAGAATATTACAACATTTATATTCACATATTCCAGAATAGAATTCCAATAGCCCTTTATTAATAAGATGGGCATTGAGATTTGATGTCTGGTCCAGTGCATAGGCCACACGGAAAAGAGCATGGGATGCATTCCAATGAGTCTTAGTCTGTGTAAGTCCCATCTACGCATGATTCAACACATTCCAAACTTAATAAGTAGAATCCTATTTTACAGCCTAAGCAAGTGTTATATAGTGAATCCCAGCACTTCGTGCACTTAAAATAGCAGGCTATAATTCATTCAAACAAATAGATAGCTTACGCTTTATAGTTAGCATGAAGGGAAGTACTGTTTCCCAAGAGGCATCATCCACACCAACGCACTCCATTTAGTAAGTTCCAACATCTGAAATAGTAGGGTATCCTCCGATAGTTCCATTAGAAAAGTTTTTACTTATAAAGTAAGGCAGTTTATTTCCATTTTAAGAGAGTCTAAAATACATTGAGAAGGGTTTTGGCTCAGGATTTGCATATAACTCTGTCCTGTTATAGTCATAGAAAAACCAATTGTCCACTATTCCATATCTGTTAGGTAGTTCTTCTACCAGAGCTACTAAGGGCCAGTTAGCAATAATTTCAACATTGAAATAGTTATTTACAGGAGGAGAAATCTAATCATTATATTCCAATATAAAAGAGTGGTTTCCTATTAAGGCATTGCTTTTTGGGGCTATTGTCAAGTTCAAAGTTATGTTGCTCCAAAATATATCATAAATAAAATTAAAATGTGCTACTTTTTAATTCGAATTAAGTATTATATAAGATATTAGATAACTATTTAAAATTAATGAGTTTTTAATTAAAGAAAGTGTGAAATTGTTTAAGAAAGTCTTTAATAAATTATTTTTATCAATACCCATTTTCCAAAAATAGTGGGATCATTGTCAGAGTCATCGACATATAAAGTGTAGTAAATTGGGCCTCCCAGTGGATCATAACTATAACCAGCTAGAGACATGTCCATACTCAGTGGTATATTAGCAATTTAATCAGGTATAGTACCTGAAACTACGATTTATTCTTTAGGAACTACTCTGTACCACCACCCTACCAAATTTGAAAAATCTCCGAATTTTATTTCATATTTTAGCAAATCTAAATTAGATATTCAAATACAATAAATTCTTGATTTCTCAAATAATTTTTTAGGGCGACTTATTTTACACATCTTGAGTCTTATTAACTTGTCTTCAACTGCTATGACAGAAATGCTATAAGAAATTTCTATTAAAAATACTTTTAACCTATTGACATATAAATGGATATGGTAGAAATTTTTATAACAAAAATTAAATAGATATAAAAAATTTTAATGGAAAACACCTCCTTATAACATTTATTAAAAAAATGATCAAGCTGATAAAAATAGATAGCATATAGATCATCTTATTGTAAATATGAATTGATCCTAGGATGTTATATAAAATGAGTAATCTCCAATGTAAGAATTACTCCTTGGTGTTTTGCCATAGAAAGTGATGTTGCCTGGTTGTGTTTTGTTTACATCTATCTTGATCCATGATACGTCTCCCAATTGACCATTTGTGCCTGTAGTCGGAGTGAGAACAACTAAATCTCCTTCTCTATCTGTGAAATTTTAATACCAGATCGTGAATGAGAAAGACTCAGTGATCTATATTTAACCTAAGTAAGGGTAATTAGGAATATTTATGACAGGAGCATAGTTAGGATATATTGCAAGAGTGAAGTTTGCCACAGTAGGTGTTTGAACATTATAATCATCCCATACAAAGATAGAAACTGTGTACTCGCAATCAAAGTAATAGGAAGAGGCAGTTTGATTAGGATTTATCACTGAAAAAATAATCCCTGATTCATCTGACTGATTCACATAAAGCCAAGGCAAGGTATATAAAGTACTTTATTAACAAAATAAGGTATTGTTGATATTCATTTGCCAATAATTGGTGATTCTTACATTAAAATAAGCTGAATCACCTTCGTTGTCTCCTCCGAACTTAATAGTCCAGGTTAATTTGTGATGGGCGTACATTTCATATCTGGATTAAAAGTCATATTTTGGATAAGGAGCTTAATTACTAACAATTTCAATTTGAATATCAACTGAAGTGGAGAGTGAAGGGCTTGTGGCCATAGCAGCAGTGTATGTGAGAGTATGAATTCCAAAAAAGCTATTTGAGGAAGAGAATCTCCATGAGCTTAAATTGTTTCTTTTTTCTGTAAATTATGAAATTTAAAATAAAATGCAGATTAACGAGAAAAATATGCTCCTATCTGCATAATTTTTCTCAAAGATAAATATGCTCTGCAATAGATATGGAAAAGAGCGTAAGATAATTTTGCTAAAAGCAGTTGAAGTTAGGGACTACAATAGAATCTCTCATTCAAAATGCTATCACAATGCCCTATAGATGCTTAACATGGTATAAACTAGATGGTTGATTGAAATGCAACTTTCATGAGTTCTTCCAATAAATCATGCTTGTTCCTCTTCTTCTTTGACAAGATTTTTTTTAAAAAAAAAGAGCTTTAATAAATTTAACTTATCTAATGTTTTCATTTTTGGAGAAAAAAATATTCTAGCCAGAACAGAAATATACAAAATGAAGTAGAAAAAGATAATTCTATGTAAAATGCACTTTTATCGTTGGAGAGAGAGAGTGTAGACTTATATAGAAGCAATTCAGGCAAAGCCTTAGGAAATGACTTCAGTATAACTATAAAACTCACATTGCTAAATCAATATTCAAATCTGCTCGAGTTAATAAAATTATAAAAGATCAAGTAAATTTTTGTTTAATTAAAAATTTAATCCCATATTAGTTATAAGAGTTAAATAGACAAAAAAGAGAGTTTTCCTAATAAAATCTTTTTACTCTTCTAATTTGAAGGATCTTTAGTTTTTCATTATCTTTTAAAGTGAGCGGAAGTCGGCTTAGACAACATAAACTTGTCAACCCTATTTGATACTAATCATAATGACTGAATTATTGATTTTATTATTTTGGAATCATGGGAGCAACCTATTATTTTTCGAGGAAAAATATATAGACAAATATTTTAATTGAAATTTTGCACAAGGAAAGTTCATAAAGGCAGACAATACTCTCAGGAAAGTTTATAATATGAATAAATGGGTAATTAATGATAGAATTGCACTAAGTTTCGATAAATGCTGATTTTATTAGAATTTTAATTCATATATATCTTTGGGAATATTGAAATGAAGAGTACTGTTGGATCAAAAGTGAATAGGGTACTTATACTGAGATCACTTCCATTTTTATACTTGAGGGAGTAAGTCATTTCATCTCCTGAGCAAGATTCAAATTCAGGGAGTGCCATGTTTTGCTAGATACTCATTATAGCAAATCCTCCATAGGAGAGTTGACAGGAGGGCCAAGTCTATTTTAGATTGTAGGAGCAGTTGGATTTCCAGAAGTAGGGCAGTTGCTTAACGTTACTCTGCTATTAGCGCTGTTATTTAAGATTGCGAATGATGTAAAATTCTAATTTAAACATATTTTTATTTTAGTAAAAAAAAAATTTAAAAAATCTATCTGATATATAAATATTTTAATTTAAATGTTTTTCAACATCAAACTAATTTATGAAAAAACTCATCTCTTAAATCTAATTTATCATAACATATTTTTATATGAATTTTAGAAAAGTAAAATAGGTATAAATTAATTTATCTATTTTATTTTTATTCATAAATTTAATTCTAAAGATTACCATACCATCTGTAAACTACAAAGCAAATAATAATGAAAGCATTATAACTCAGAAACAAAAAGAAAATTGTTTAAAGACTAGTGAAATTCTGAAAAAGAAGGAAAATACTTTAACTAGTGATTAGAGTTGAAGTTATATACATTAACTTCTAATATTTATCACCTTTATTAATTATTAAATACTATTGATTCCTTCTATCTCCTTATATTCCTTAGATTTATCTTTAGTATCCTTTTTCAGTTTTAGAAAGCGAAAATGTGAGATTAGCCTCCATATCTCCCTCGACTCCTCTCTGGAGAAACTCTTCCTGGTTTATATTCTAGAATACAGCCTTTTTAACATTTTTGACACTTTGGGTGTTTATCTTAAAGTAATCTGATAATAAACGTGCTCACTCACAAGCTTTAAAATATTCTAAAAGTAAAAAAGTAAATTTTCCTTCCTCCAGAGAAGATTCGAGGCAGACATGGAGGCTTCAATCAAATTTTCTCTTTCGAGAACTGAAAAGAGACTTAAAACACTAGCACTGAAATTTGTGGAGGAGCAGGAAACCAACAATCAATAAAATTTAATAAAGTTTAAATATATGAGAAGTTGATATTTTTCTCTTCAAATCTTATCTATAGCTTTATTTTATCTTCTATTTAAGTATTTCTTTAGCTTTTCGACTATTTTCTTTTCAATCTAAGGCATATGAAATAAATTGTTTTAAATTTTCTTTAACATTTTGATATAAATTCTAGGAAAATGTTAAACTATATAATGAAGCAAAAAGCTATTTAATAATTTAAGATTAGTTTTTATTTATATTTTAGATTAATGAGCGTAATTAATTGTTTTTATTGTAAATTGATTTTAAATTATCTCATTTGTTATTTAGATAACGTGTCTCAATGCCATAAATATAATTTCACAATAACTGATCGTTTACTTTGTTAACCTGTTAAAGAGAGGCATATTATAAACTCAAAAGTAATCAAAGCCATTGATATCAACTCATTTTTGGATGAGTTCACTTCATCACATTGAATTAAGAGTGCAGAATTTATCTTTATTAGAAGAATGATTAAGATCTTCTGAGAATTAATATAGTCACGAGCGAAGTTTTAAATAAAATATTTATGAGTTAGAGCATTACTCTAATATAAAAATAAAAACACATAAAATATGATAAGCTTTATAATGCGGAATTGACAATTTAAATGTAAAAGTAATCTTGAGTATAATATAAGGCATCTATGTTATTTAAAATCATAAGCAGTTTTCATATATGGAGAACTTTAAATGAAAGTCTTGAATTAATTTTTGTATAAAATGGATATTTTTTGAATTTGATTTAGAAGAGTTTGGATGGAACATTCCATCCTGTGCCTAGAGTAAATCTTGAATTATCGTAAGTGAAATCTTTAATACTAGTCCAATTGCTAGAAGAGAAATATACTCCTCCATATCCTGTAGGACCAATTAAACATAAAGAGATAAATACAAGTTATAATTTAAATATAATTTTGATCTTAAATAGTTTAGATGAAGTACAATTTTCCTAAAATATGAAATTCATCATTTAATCACATATTCTCATATTTCAGGTTATATTATCAAAGAGTTTTCCATTAATTAGAAAAACTAAAAAATCAAAAACAAAAGGATAAAATTTTAAACATTTTAGTATTTCTAGTTTCTTAAAAAGAAAATTCTTCTATAAATTAAATAGGGCCAGCATAGTTGGTAAAATAGTTAGTAGACTTTAACTGGAGTCCGCAAGGTCCATCCCACGAAATACCAGAATAGTCTTTGAACTTGTATAAAAATCCATAGTTAGTGTCGTCCCCACCCACATTTGCTGACTATCTCGAAAACCCAAACATTGTAGAATTCCTTTCAAAGAAATATTGCTAAATATCAAAATATTTCGAATCTAAAAACTATAAACATTTTATTAAATAAAGATAATTTTGCTAATTTAAATATAATGATAGAAAAAATAACACATATCTATTATAAAGCATCAAAAGAAAATAGAATTTTACTTATTTAAAATCCTCAGTTATAAATTATCTATATAAATATTTTTGTATAAATGAATCGCCCTATAAATCTGTCGCATCTAAAATTTTATATTTCAATGAAGCTGAAAATATTACTTAATTTAATATAGAGATTCTTAATTTTAATGAATCTTACTTTTATTTTGATTATGGTGTGTTTCTTATCTCAACTTTAAGATACTTACATACTTTGTAAAGCTTACTCAAATTTTAAGTATTTACAAAGGTCTTTAATTAATTTTTGGCTTATTGATAATATGAAAGTTCAGGCAATTTAATTTTTTTGAAGAGTTTCACTTAAAATTATTTTAATACAATTTGATCAATATGCTCTGTTGAAGTATCTTATAAAATAATTAAATAACAAAAAAATTGTAAACTTTAAGTTATAAAGTATGCTGTGGTAGTTGGAGTGTATGCAATATAGATCGGAGTACTGGCTGGAGTAAGCCCTGAGCTAATTGAGAATACTGCAATATACAATTAAGAATATTCAGATCCCCAACTCACAATTAAAGAGTTAGGACTTGAGGATGATTGCTCTCATATTAAATATATAATTTATAAATGCTACAAGGCATGGAAGTAAGGGCAGGATACAGTCCCTTATATCCATTCATAAGCTGCTATAAATCCACCTGTTGAAGGGTTATAAAATAATAATTATTTATTTACAATTTATCAAATAAAATATTCTCAATCTTTTTTATAAAAATATTTTCCTTTTTTCTTATAAAAGTTTTGGGAAGTTTAATAAAGCTCTATTTATTATAAAATATTATCATAGGAAGGATATTATTTTGTTATAAGATAATTAGTATTGAAAATATAGTTATTTTATTATCTTAAGAATTAGCTAATTAATTAATTAGATATAATAAGATTTAAACAAAACTAGTTTTAGAAGAGGTTGGCTATCACATCGAATACATCTCAAGTTAAAAACGAGGTCTTATAAACTCTTTCTGTTTTAAAACACTAAATCATTGTCTTGCTCATCAATTTTTCTAATTCAAGGCAAAATTTTAATGATCTTATTATAGTAGAGAATTAAATTAAAATCAATGATTTATTAAAATAATAAGTAAAGGATTGAAATATTGTGCCAGTTGAAATCACAGATTCACCACTTGATCTTAGCTTGTTCGACACTAGCTCAATCAAAAGATAATATGTTCTTCTTCTTTTCTCATTTTCTCAGCGGCCTTCGGTTGTGAGATATGATGCGCTTACTCTATTAATTTCCTAATATCAACTTTAATTCAACTTGTGTGGCTTTTAACTTTTATATTAGCACTCCCACACAAAAATAGCAAGGATAAAAAGTTCTTAGAATTTCAAGCTGAATCGAATGGTCTAATAATTATTTAAATTGGATAAACTTTATCTGTTTCTGATTTGTTCCATTTTATTTAAATCAATAAATTAATTTGATTTTACATTAAATTCTCAGCTATAATACTTCATAAAGAAGATGCAAATATATCTAAGAAAGCAATGAGATAACAGATTGTTGTAACTATTCTAATGATTCAAAGAAGACCTCCAAACTTTACTAAGAATTCAAAACTTAAACTAAAAAATAAAAATTACAAGTATAAATTAGTAAAAGATAAAATCATTCTTAATATATTTATTTTTCAAATTAAAAAAAAAATAATAAATTTCAATAATAAATGTGGAATATAAAATTATAAAAATCACAAAATGTATTTAAGAATAGGTTTTGAAGATTAAATGAAATATTTTATCAAGATAAATGATATTATGGGTTGACTTTGAGTAGGTAATTTTCATAACCAGAATCTCCAGCCTAAGTATTATAGTTCCACTAGCATGAAGACATGTACAGATTACCATTAGCTAACTCTATTGCACCAGGAAAATAGCCTGTTGGAGCTGAGTAATAGTCATAGTTAAGGTTTAAAAACTGAAATAATTAAATATATTGTAAGGGGTGTATAGAGGGCACCATTAGCCCATGTGATAGACCCATCATTCTGAGAGGTAGCCATAAGCCCTATTTCTGGATAGTCATAGGGGTATAAAAACACAGAAAAGATGGAGGTGGAGGAGAATCGCATTTTAAGACCTGAAATAGACATTGCAGTTTGGCTCATTTTTATCCCCTCATAAGTTCTGAAATACTTCAATTTGTAATCTACATCCAACTTCATAATGAACATCTCTTAAAATTTAAATGCGCTTTTCATAGAATTTAAATGCATCTCTTGGTTTGATCCTTTGTTGAGTATGTTCCCACTGTGAGATCCTTAAAAGTATTCATAATTTAAAATGATTTCGTAATTAACAATTTAAAGCAAAAAATGCAATACTAGTCTCCGTTACTGAGATCAATTTGATAATCTCTGAGATCAACATAAGTGTGATAGCGAGAGAAATGTTTCCCCAAAGAATATTTTCCACTCTTTGTATATCTTAATTGTAAAAATTTATAATAGTTGCTAATAATTTCAATATTATCTAATTAAAGCGATAGAGTCAATCTATTGATCAGTTCCTGATGAATGGGTGTATACTGTTTGTATTAAGTCATTATAACCATAATAAGAAAAGCAATTGAAAACCTCATAACCAAGTTTCAAAGATAAATTTAATTCTAAGAGACCAAAATCTAAAATTCTGTTTTATTAAATTATTGCCAAAATAGACTATAAATTTAATTATTGATTAAATGAATGTGAATTTAAAAGATAGATGAAAATTGAGTCTGAGTCCTTTAGTGAAAGAAGACACAAAGCCAACATAGGTTGAAGTGTACTTTGAAAGTTAAGGATCTTTAGTTCTTCCACACATTAGAAAATTGGTACCAACAGAGTCCATATCTATCATCAAATACTCAGTGTAAGTGGATGTTGACCACACGGCTAAAATGTTACTTGAACCGCAGTCAACTAAATTGATTCAAAAGAATATACATCAGTATAATGAATAAAATTATCTGAAAAGTAAATAAAGTTTGTGAGATAATAAAAATAGTTATTTGATGTAGTTTATTGGTTTCCCATAGCTGACTTCAGGGTAGACCTCTACTATGAAAGTATAGTAGCTAAAAACAGATGGCTTATTTCTAATTTAGAACTTGACCCTTACTGTGTAGGTTCCTATGTCAGAAGTAGTTGCATCCATCTTGAGAGTGGAAGCGCTGGAAGTGTTTGTAAAACTGAGGAAAGAAGGAGCAGTTGGGAAATTATCCACTGACCAACTAAAATCTAATGTAGAGTTAAAACAGTCGAAAGGCCAGCTAAAAGTATAAGTTGCAGCCTCTACAAGAGGAATATATTTTAATTCATTCAAAACTTAATTAAAGTCAGAATTTAATTTAATTTTATACTCATCATCAAATCAAAATGATTTTTCTTTATTTAAACAACTTTATAATAAAATTAATGATTATACTATATTTTTTAATTGTCAAATTTAATTTAGCACTTAATCAGTGACAGGATAAGAATATCAAAATATAAATAACTATAAGAATTTCAATTAAGTCTTAATATTCAATAATTCAAAATAATTTATTTATAGGCTCAATAGAAAGGTAACTAAATCTAGATTTAGAATCCAATCAAAAATCACAATTATCACTTCTTTTTTTGGAATTTTTGACATTCTTGAATTATAATTTTATTTATATTTAACACTTTTTAATCATATCACATTTATGTAGCATTAAATTTTAAGGAAGTTAAATAATCTAGTCTGTGAGATTATTAATGCTAAAACTATTTTAAAGATATTTTTCTAATTTTATTAAAATAAAATATGCAAAACTATAATCTATTTATGGTTACACATTTATTAAATGCTAATTTTATGAAACAAAATCTTTTTTCAGCATATTAAATTAAATTAATTAAAATATGTGATTGATTAAAATAATAAATGGAGAGTTGGCAATTCGTGGCAGTTGAAATCATAGATTTAACCCACGATAGCTTATCAAGATTAATAAGATTTTCATCTTTAATAATTGCATTGGCACCTCTTAGAAGTTAGATATGATGCTCAAATTATTATAAAATTGACATATTAAAAATAACAAAATTTGTGTCGCTTATAATTTTGAATTGAGCGCACCCACACAAAAATTGCAAGACTACTATGTTCGTAGAATATATTATACTGAATCAAATGGTGTAATTATGTTTCAAATTGGAAACAGCCAAGATTTTAATCCATTTCAATTTAATATCTTATTTTACTCTCTGTTTTATTTAATTCTCAGCTATATTAAACTTGAGTTTTAAAAAACATCAATTTCAAATAAATCTAAGAGTTAATTTAATGGTTGTATATAGTCACTTAAGAAAAGAAAACTAAAATTTCTCCAAAATAAATTAATAGCGGACATATCATTTGAAAATCTGGGAGCGAGATATTTGCAGTTTATTTCGGTAGCATCAAAAACTCTAGCACTATCTGGATCAGTGAGATACTCAAAGTAAAGCCTCTAAAAATGGGGCATTGAAGCCTGCCCTTGTGAAAGAATAAAGGTAAAATTTGACTCGACGCCGTCATTGTTATAAAAAGAAATGCTTGAGGGAGTTTCATTCAATTTACCAATTTATTATAATATTAATTTTTCAGTAACAAGAATAAGATTTAAAATAAAGATTTCAAATGTTTTCATTATAAAGAGACAAATAAACTTTTTAAAAAGTTTTATTACATTTTCGAATGAAATTTGCTAAAAATGTTTAATTCATGGATCTGAGGATTAAAGCTTAATTGTTAAAGACTTAAAAATATGATTAAAGAGAATAATGTAGAAGATTTTAAATTAAGGTAGTTCGCAAATTTTTAATATTAGCCTCATCTTTATTATTTAAAAGGTTATTCATCCCTTAATTTACTTTTCGTTCTTTTAAAACTTAAATTTGATATTGCAAACTAGCATTGGAGTTTAATTATTTTTGTTATCATTTAGCAGAAAAGTTCTGTCAATTGACAATAATTTTTAGAGTTGGGTTGTAGATGATAGGTTCAATGCAAGATTTCGGAGCTTAAAATAAGAGATCAAACTAGTGAATGACAGGTACTGAAACTGATCGAATATCTAATAGATGTAAAAACAAAGATTTTTAAGTTACAGGAAGTGCTTTGCAAAAAATAGTAAACTTACTTATTAACATTTTTATAATCTTATAGTAACTTCATTCTTATGGACTTAATTTATAAAATTAGGATTACAACATAGAATCATAAATGAGAAGCCTTCGGAAATTGGTAGGTGTAAGTGATCTATCATTGAATCAATTAAAAATATTAAATTGTATTTTTGAAACTATAAAGTTTAAATACTTCATTTAAGATCTTACTAAGCATTTAAAATAAAAATGAATTGTTATAATTATATGTTTAGATGTAAATTATTTAATAATTAAATTCTGTTACTCTAATTTATCAACTTTAATTTTCATAATAAATTCAATTTCATTTTAAATTAATTTAAGACATCATTATATACTAAAAAATTTAGAAATATTGAGAGATATTAGAGAAGCAAATATATTCAACAATCTTATCAGCTTTTATTAATGCTTATCAAATTATCTAAGTTTAACTCGCTATGTTAAATTTAAATTTTTCTATATTCTAATTATTTAATCACCCTTATAACCTTTAAAGTAAATCCAAGGAATTGGTTACTTTATCATTTGGACAAAAGAAAACATATTAGGGTAAAATATTATTATAAAAAAAATTAAACCTACAATTCACTCAAACTATCATATATTAAATTTACAGGATAATATAGATTATTAAGTTTCATCCAGATAGTAGGTTTTCTTTAACATAAAGTGGACCTTTATAATAAATTAAATACTCTTAGCTTTAAAAAGAAATGTTTACCACTTAGCAGATTATTTGGAGGCATCTAAACTCTAAAACTTGTTCCAATAAAGACTTATTAGATAAGCATTGATTATATTTAACGATTTAATTTAAAACTCAACTTAAGTATAAGTTATTTATCCTTACTGCTACCTTAAATTTTTTAAGATAATTAATAGTGTAGAAATCCCAAAATCTTAGAAATTCATATATTAGATACTTTATAGTATTGAGGAGTGACCAATAACTCACATTCTCAGCCAGTGAATATTTTAACGGTGGGGCTTCCTATCCTTCGCCTTTTACAAAGAGTGGCTGCTAATTTGTCTTGAAAAGCAATGATATTAAATAATATCTCATAATCATTATAAATGAAATTATCTCTCACTTCTAATTTAATTGCATTATCAGCATCATAAATAATTTGATAAGTATGCCAATAATTTTTAACCTAATATAGTAACAATTTTCAAGCTTATGCTTATCCTTCAGATTATTTAATTTTAAAGCATCTTCATTTAATTCTGCTTTTTAGGATCGTATTGTAAAATATAAATATAAAATTATAAAAATTTAAAGCTGTGATGGTAAAGGAGAGGTCTGACTTCTTGATTTTAGAAAGATATTTGTAATTATAGCCGATCTAATAAAAAGCAGCATACACATAGTCTGAGTCATTGGCCAGGCTCACTTTACAAAAATCTTATCCATCCCTCAGAGAATGACTGTTGTCCGCTACAAAAGACAAATCTGTTGCGCTAAGTTGCACGATATAAAACCTTAAAATAGCATTATAAATGGTATAATAGCGAAATTTTGTAACCAAACATTTTTCATGAAAAGCAAAATTAATTTATTTTTAGTTTTATTTAAGAAATTATACTTCTTAACAAAGCAAAAAAATTGGTAATAAATTATAGAAATTTTTTGGGGAGAGAGATAAGGAATTCTACAACTTTGATGATAATAAAAATATTAAATTTATCCTTTAAATGCCAATTTAATTTAAATTGAATTTGATATGAAACTTTTTAGGAGAACCTCCGCATTATCCAAAGTAAACATTTTATCCATCATAAACGATATCATTTTACATAGTCACTTAATATACTAAGTCTCTGATTACTTTCTTAGCAACTAACTAACCAGAATCTTTCTTAAAAAGAGTAATTAAACTGTACTGCTATAAGTATATTGATTATTTTAGAATTTATTATGTTGAACCATTAATATTATGGATAGTAACCTAGAGAGGGAAATTATCCATAGAGATATTAGAGAGTGAGAAAATAATTGTCTGCCTATGAAACTACGATAGCTTGTAAATTTGATGTCATATTATATGTGTTAGACTTAGTGTAGGTGAAATACTACTGCGTAGGATAAACTGTGCTGGCATCTATCTAAGCTACATAATTATAGCATTTAAAATAAATATAAATATACAATTTAAATTTATAAAATATTGAAAATAAATTTAAAAGCATTTATTCAAAGCTTTAAATTTAATTACTTATTTAGAAAGGAAATAAGGTAAAAATTTTCAAAAGTAAGCTGAAATTATAAAACAAATCTAAAAACAAGAGGCTGAATAATAAGTTAGGCTATTCCTTCTCACTATTATTGGTTTGAATATTCAGCAAATGAACTTTCAACTTATTTTTATGTGTAGTTGTCTTCATCTTAATTTATTATGTGTGCTAGAGTAGGGAAAAAGTAGTTTTATAATTCACATCATGTTCTATTTCTAGGCTATAAACATTTTAATTTATTGAGGAGATTC